>JAUZTB010000048.1:34518819-34530006 GCA_034780895.1 Rhynchobatus australiae | reverse complement strand
AGAGCCCTGACAGAAGATGCATTTAAACAATGCTTTAAATGTGCTCAAAACATTCTGAAGGTTTTTGTAGCCAATGGAGGACTCTTCAAAGCGTAGCCACTGTTGTTCAGTAGAGAAACTTTATAATTGATACAGGGCAGGATCCCACTAATCTCAGTAATGAGGTGTCAACCTGTCTATCTGTTGATTGAAGGATAAATGTTGGCCAGGATGCCAGAACATTCTTTGAATAGCATCATGGGATTTTTATCAGTTGTAGTTGATTTCCATTGGGAAGGAAACAAAATTACTAGCTGTGGCAGCCTATGCATCAGTGATTTACTTAATGCAAGAGTGTTTTGCTGATTGCCTGAATTAGCAGTACCTGAATTTAGCATCTTGGCTAGAAGACGGCACCTATAGCAATTCCTCATTGTATATCCAAGTATCAGCTCAGATTTTCTCCTGAACGTGAAGCCCTAGCCTAAAATTGCTACCATAACAAACAAGCTGAACTATAGTTGATGCCAGCAGTATTCATGCTTTAAATAATGTTGGGTCTGGTTCAGCGACAGACTAGTGACCTGGGCTAACTGTGATTAGGAGTTCTATCCTCCTTCACCATACCAGAGGTCCTAACGTTTGAGAGGACTGTGTGCGCTTTGCAGCTTTCCAAACCAAACTCCAGATGCATCGTTTTATGTCAGCCAAAAATAATTTTCTCTTAATATCTGGCAGAGTGATGGTAATAAAGTAGACTTGGATAAAGGTGGAGAGGCACAGGATCCTTAATCATTAATATGGTCAGAAATAATAAATACATGACACTCTGTTGTACATTTAACTTTGGTAAGAAGCCTAATGTAGATTTACTACTTCACCTTTAATAAGGGTTGCCAGAGAGGGCTACAGGAGATGTGGTGTTTTTATTCTGGAAGCTGCTTAAAGTGATTGTACAACCTGAACTATTGTGTGTTAATGGATCAGATAACTAAATCAAATGGATGGTTAAATGATGGAGTATTAGGCAAGGGGTTTCATTCCTAAAATAAATGGAGTGTGGGCAACACTTCCCACCAGCCCATGCATTCTAAGATAAATTATAAACCCATCCACCAATGATTTTAATGAATATTTTAGCAAGTTCGACACAGTATTGGTGCTCTAATTGTCTCTTAGTGACCTAATCAGGTATAAAATCCTTGAGGACGATCTTTA
The DNA here is from genome assembly GCA_034780895.1 of Rhynchobatus australiae. Taxonomy (NCBI): domain Eukaryota; kingdom Metazoa; phylum Chordata; class Chondrichthyes; order Rhinopristiformes; family Rhynchobatidae; genus Rhynchobatus; species Rhynchobatus australiae. The sequence goes on along the minus strand of JAUZTB010000048.1, from coordinate 34,528,809 downwards.
TCACTACATTATAGAAGCTGTATGAATATCTGCAGATTGGAATATACATTTATTTTTGCTGTCAGTTCATGCCTACATTCTAACTGTACATGAACAGAAACACTTCAAGACAATCTTCTTCGATGACATTTCCTTATAACATGCAAACTTTGAGCCTGTTTGATAAAGATCAAATTTCTGATTAGCACATTTAAAATTAATTGCTATTGCTGCAACAATGTTTCGACATTTCAGTCTTTGTAAATCAAATCACATGAACTTTGGATCTGCTGTTTGAATCCACTTTTGATCCCTTCTGTCTCCCATCCCCCTCCACCAAGCTAATGCCTGGTCGTCCCAAAAGGTCATCTTTTGCGGGGAATTTTAATTTTTAAGGCAGGTGGGGTGGATGGCAGACGAAGAATTGCAATAAACAAAATTGCAAACCTGATCCTAATGAGCCCACTCCCAGTTTTCACAAGGGTTATGGGATGGTGTGTGTAGAACAATATTCTCAGAGGCAACTGGTTGGACCTAGGACTGCACTGAGACATTGCTACAGTAGTTCTGATGCTGAGGTCACTGGCCTCCAACAGCCATAACCATCTTCGTTTGGTTTAAGCACAACTGCTGCCAATCATGGGCAGTTCCCAATGTTTCTTACTGATTTCAATTTAATCTGGGGTCTTTGTGATGCCACTCTCAATCCAATGCTGTTGTGAATCCAGAATAGTCGCTTTCAATTTGCCTCTGGAATTTAGCTCTTTTTTCCTATTTCTGTCATGCAGTCTGGAACTGAATGGTCCTGGCAGAACCCAAATTGTGCTTTACACACTGTAGTTGATTTCCATTGGGAGGGAAATAATATTACTAGCGCTGGCAGTCTATGCATCAGTGATTTACTTAATGCAACTGTGTATTCCTGAAAGACCAAAGTAACTGATGTCTCCAGTGGGATTTTGCCCAAAAATAAACCTGCAGTGTAGAAGTACAGGATAGTTTTGATCTACATAGCCATTGGTAATGAGAGAGCCTGTTCTGAGATGGGGCCACCAGTGATTGGCTGCCATATCAGCACAATTTCCTGAGGAAAAGTCTTTATCCTCCAAAATAATAAGATCCCAGGCTGTTGCCAAAGGGAAATCCACTGTGCCATATTAGAATTAATGAAAGAGAATAACTGAAAGTCTCACAGTGGAAAGTACGATGAAGTAGCTGTCACTCATGAAAAAGAAGTCAAAATCAATAAAGGAGGATTCCTGCAAATGTAATTTTTGCCCTTCATTTCCTGTTTAGCATTGTTTTAAGACTGACTTATGTGAATCTGAGTTAACAACAATTTTAATTAAGGAACATTTATGGGGAATTGAATGCATTCATCACCATATGCCTAATTCTGTTATAGAAGAGTCTTTGGAAAAATTGGACTGGTTAATAAAATGGGTGGGACTGCTGGTATTTCCAACTCACTTACACATGGATAGAGGGAGGGTGAAAGTCAAATCTTTTGAATTTTGAATCAATTGCCATCCAGCTACTGAAATAAATCAGAATAGGCAGAGGGGAAGGGGAATCGACTCTTTGGGAATGTAACTGAACCAGTATTTCATAAGTATATTAAATTCAAGAAAGTAATCAAAGAAAGAGTTGGGCCCATTAGGAATCAAATTGACAATCTAAACTTGGAGCCAGAAGATGTAAGTGAGGATCTGATGGAACATTTCTTATCTGTATTCACTAAGGAGAAGCATATTGTAGTTCGGGAGTTCAGGAAGGAAAATGGTAAAATTCTGGAATAAATTACCATTAACAAGGAGGAGGTATATCTTTTAACAGACTCAAAGTTGGATAAATCCTTAGAGCCTGAGGAAATATTTCCCAATGTGCAATGGGAGGCAAGGGAGGAGATTGCTGGGACATGATGGAAATTCTCAGGTCTTCTCTTGGCCACTGAAGAGGTACCAGGTGGTTGGAGGACAGAAATGTGGCACCAAGAAGGGTTAGCAGGGCTAAGCCAGGTAAACACAGATAGTGAGTCTAACATCAACAGTAGGGAAGTTATTGGAAAACATTCTGAGGAATAGAGTTAATTTGCATTTGGAGAGGCAGATATTGATCAGGGATAGTCAGCATAGTTTTGTTAAGGGTAGGTCTTGCCTGACTAAATTTATTGATTTCTTTTTGTGGAGGCAACTCAGTGTGTCGCTAAGGGTCGTGCAGTTAATGTAGTCTACATGAACTTCAGTATGGCTTTTGACAAGGTCCCACAACGGATGAGATAAGAGCTCCTGGGATCCGATGCAATTTGGCGAATTGGATCTGCTACCAGCTTGGTAACAGAAGGCAGACAGTGAAGGTCAAAGATTGCTTCTGTAACTGGAAGCCCAAAGCCAATAGTGCACCTCAGGGATAGGAACTGAAACACTTGCTGTTTGTTAAATACACCAACGATTTCATCTTAATTGTAGGAGGTATGATTATTAAGTTTGCAGATGACATGAGATAGGTGGAATTGATAATAGTGGGCAGGGTAATCTTAGATACACAGAATGACATTGATTAGTTGATATGCTGGGCAGAAAAAGCAGCAGATGGAATTTAATTCTGAAAAAAAATGTGAGATCTCTGTTTCTTTCCCCATAGATGCTGACTTTCCTGATGTGCATTTCCATTATTTTCGGTTTTATTACAACATCTGCAGTTTTTTTGGATTATTGTTCCAATGTGTTACACCAGGATTAAGTACGTGCCAAAGCTTTATTGTGGCACTTTTGCTGATGAGTCACCAGATTGTGGCTTCATGTTCCGCTCCAGAGCCTCGAGCACATAAATCTGCAATACTGAGGGGAGTGCTGCAGTGTCAAAGGAGCCTTCACTCACATGAGGCATTTTAGCCAAGATATTGCACGCCAGTCTCCCTCAGCTGGATTCAAAAGATCTTTGGTTCTCATTTGAAGGAAGCCAACAATGTTATCCCCAGTGTTCTGGTCAATATCTGTTCCTTGGTTTCCTGGTCAGAATCTCCCTGTGTACAGACTGGCTGCACTTTCTTCTACACTACCATAGGGACCATTGGCTCTTAAACATCCTAGGGTCAGGAAAAGAACCATATAACTACAAGTTGTTATTTTTTTAAGATGATTATTTCAAACAAAGTCATTTCACATGTCATAACTTGAAAGTTAAAATGAACATTTGTGTCTTCAAGGGCTTGGATTTGTTACCTACACACACATATGCGCACACACATGTACATACATGCACACAGGAATGGAGGATGGAGAAAAATGTTATGCGTGCAGTGATTATTGCTTCCTTTTGAACATTAAACCTCTAACCTCTGCAGGCCTATCTACAGGGACTGTGCACAAAGTTTAATAGCAGTTCCCTTCTTGGATTGCTAGACAAGTTCCTATATGGCCAGGGCACTGTAGAGACTCTGTAACAGTGCATTGACAAATGAGGGAAATGGTCCAGAACTCTAGGCTACAAGCTGTAAGTGCCCAGACTTGCATTGACTGAGGTTGTGAGTCACGTCAAGCACCGTGGAGGCTCAGTCACTCTTTTACCGTTAGAATCAAAAGTCACTTTATTGAGGATCAAAGCTTAGTCATTAAAATCAGCACACATTAAATACTTCTCCTTCTATTTATTCACAGCAGCAGCACATTTCCAAGCCCAACACAAAATAAAAGAAGAAAAAAATCATTGACAAATAGATTAATTTTTTTTGTTATTCTCCCCATGGCAACAAGCAGGGAGCCTCAAACAGACAGGGTTTTGTTCTGTGTTAACTGCAACACAGTAGCTCTGGTCCACAATAGCTTATTGTACCTGACCTACAAGTGGTAGCCTATATATTATGTATGTAATATATATACATATATGTATAGGCCAAAATTAATTATTGGAAGGAATTTTTGAATCAAACTTTTGAAACAGCAAAGCAACCAGAGAAAGAAGCTTTCCTGCAGCTCCCATTCTTAAAGAGAACTTGAGACAGCCTACCAAAACAGCTTGAGATTCTACATCCTAGCAACAGGCACAGAGGAACACTAAAACATTACTGAGAAGCATGTTCTTTTATGTTCAACAGTAAGTTTGCAAATACTTAAGGTTTTGACTCAATCACTGCCTCATTTTCAAAAAGACATTGTTAAGCACTATGATTTGGGACCATGAACTCGCATGGTCCCAATATTTTCAATATAATTTTCAGATTATTGGTCGCTTTATAAGATTGGTAGTGAAATTAGAGATGGAGCGAGCCTCTATGTGTCAGTGCACATAGAGGCTCATTTTGCTAATGTTGTCATTCCGGTACAATTTCATCCTTCCATTTCTAGGGAACTCAGGAAAAATAACATTTAACTTGGAGCAAAAGAAAACAAACTGCTGGAGGAACACAGAAAGTGGAAGGAAATGGACAGTCAACATTTCGGGTCTCACCCCTGTAGGGGGTATGTTTTTATTACAAAAACAGAAAATGCCTGAAATACTCAGTAGGACGGGTAACATCTGTGGAAAGACAAACAGAGTTAATGGCGACAGTTCTCCAGTTCTGCTGAAGGGTCTTCGACCTTGAACGTTTACTCTGTTTCCCTATCCACAGATGCTGCCTGACTTGCTGAGTGTTTCATGCATTTTCTGGTTTTGTTTCATATTTCCAGCATTTTGATTAGCCTAGATAGTATGCTCATTACTTAGGTCCATGTCAACAAAATGATTGTTTTGTGTCCTTTGAAATCCAGAGAGTGTGGAGGTTTATACATCAGAATCCATGCAAAATCAGTCCCTTTCCTTACCCTGGAGTGCTAATCACTTATGACATACAAAGGTGATCTCAACTAGAGTTAAACTTCCATCACCTGTCAAGCGAGAAGGTTCCTCCACTTCAAAACCCAAAGGTTCCACTTGCAGACATTTTTATTGTGGCCAAGTCAAAACATTTACTTGGAATCTCACTAGCAAATTTCCTAACCACACAGTAAAATGTAATTATTTTTAATTGAAAGGACAAATCTATAACACTCCCGTTCTTTCCCCCCACTTGCAACCAAACTGTGAGGCATTTCAATTGTATTTGCTAATGTGGCTCATTGGTGGCATGATCACTTCGCAGTCGAGTTCGCTGTGTGTTTAGTCCACACCAACACTTGAGACTTAATCTAGTCTGACTCATCAACACCCTTTTTGAGGTTCTGCCTTTTGTTTGGAACATTAAACTGAGATCTAGAAATATGAATGTTAAAGACCTCATTGTACTTGGCAATGCAAGACAGGGTAAGGAATCCAGTTAACATTTATCCCTAAACCAAAGCTACCAAAATGAAGTAACCAGAAGGAGACAAAAGAGACTGCAGGTGCTGGAATCTGAAGTGGAAAACAAACTGCTGGAGAAACTCAGCAGGTCAACTCAGCATCTGTGGAGGTGAAGGGATAGTTAACGTTTCTGGTCGTGAACCTGCATCAGGACTCTGGTCCAAAATAACCATAAGCTCATCTGCTTTGTCCAAATGTAGAACGTGGCTACTCCTCAGGCTATTGATTTTCCATTTTTGTGTTAGACAGCCAGAATCATTGAATGTGATTGCTAACAATACTGGAAAAACGTTGTGGTCACAACAGAATGTGACTCACTCACCCACAATAAATTAATACCTCCTTATCAGTAATGTGGATTAGGTGATCAATGGCATTGCAGGGAAATGAGGCTGATCATGCTCGATCTGGCCTGCGTCTTTGATTTGCTCTCCATTATTCCGAAAACCACACTTATCTTCTGTGTCCATGTGACTCCAATCAACCTTGAGGACTTGTTGGGACTGGTGTCCCGCAAAATGGAGCAGGTATCAGGTGTCAGATTGTGAGGCTGTCCCTGGACCACTCTGATGGCCCTTGACACCTTGTGCTGCCAGAAGACCTTTTCACCTGCTTCCAGTTGTCCCTGTTCATCAGAGACATTGTAAACCAATTGAAATACACTTAAGTAATCTAAAAACATTAAGAATTATTTAAAACATAATAAATTTAATTAAAACTCATTTACTTAATGCAAATTCATTATAGACATTAATGATAATTACAATTAACAAAATACTTCACTTACCTTTTCCATCCAAGTTAGCAACCTGACTCAAAGCCACAGGGTTCTGCTCGTTACACCAGCCCAGACTGATATAAAGTTGCAAGGCTGACTACCAGCCTTTCAGGTCAGGACAACTTAAACCCACCTCTGGACTCAGTTATAATTACAAAGGCTGAGCGAGATGTCAGAGAAAAAAATAGGAGAGCAGCATCTTCCCCACTGCTATCAGACTCTGAACCTCTTTCACATCCCCTTCCTGGTGGTGCTGCCACGTTCTCAGATTCTTCAAGTTCAAGTTTATTGTCGTGGGCATATTGTCAGGGTATAAATGCCATGCTTTTTGCAGCAGCAGCAGTACGTTACAAACATGGCAAACATGACAAAATGAACAAAACTAAACATGACAACATTGGTGTAAGATAAGGGAAATATAGTCCAAGGTAGAATTAGGGTTTTTCAGGTGGGTTCAAGAACCTGATGGCAGTGGGGAAGAAGCTGTTGTTGAACCTGGAGGTGTGGGTCTTCAGGTTCCTGGACCTCCTGCCTGATGGCAGCAATGAGAAGAGAGCATGGACTCTTAATTCCACCTCTCTTGGTTATTCCATTACTCTCATTTTAGCATTTCCTTTTGCCTCACATCAGACCGCTATCTTTGCACCATTCTGCTGTTTTGCGCTCATCACTGTATTTACTATTGTCTTTATTATTACCATGGATACTGTTTACTCTGTGAGCTTCACTCGAGCAAGGACTTTCATTGCACTCTGGTGTATATGACAATAAACATCTGAATCTGAATCTGAGATAGATATTTCATATTGTTTAGTCTCTGATCAGTTATCTTTTAAAATGTTCATGGCCAAAACTCTAAAATTTAATTGAGTCCCCCTACCCCCACATCCGGCACCCTAAATTTTCATTCCCTCTGCCACTGTTGGATTGTGGCCACAGGAGAGTGGCATCTACAAAATGCACTGCGGTTTCTCACCTGCGCTACTCCAACAAACTTGCGACCTTGACAACCAAGAAGAACAAGGGCAACAAGTGCATGGGAACATCCCTACCTGCGGGTTCCCCTCCAAGTCTCACACCATCCCGACTGGGAAATGTTTTGCCATTCCCTCATCATTGCTCAGTCTGACTCCAGGAACTTTCTTTCCAACTACATTGTGGGAGTACCTTTCACCAAAAGGATGGAAGCAGTTCAAGAAGGTGGCACACCACCACCTTCTCAAGGACAACTAAGAATGGGCAATAACTGCTGCCTTGCCAGATGAATGTATAGAAGATATATCTGCATAAATCATGGGACACCAGATGCCTGATGGATCAGGTTCAATGATTCAATGTCCACATCCCCTAAATAAATATATAAAATGCATAATATATAAAAGTACATGAAGTATTTACCATTTGTTCATATCCCATGGGTTTAAATTTAACATGAATATATGTAATATGTAACAGTTCCTGAGCTAAACACAACTATGATAAAGATGTGAGAGATCAGCTATAAAACAGGTAGACAAGACAAAAACAGTGGGATACAGTCTGTAGAGATGACGCAGTGGTGCAGCAGGTAGTGCCATTGCCTCACTGCTCCAGTGTGAGCCAGCTTCAGTTTTGATCCCTGGTGCTATCAGTGTGGAGTTTGTACGTTCTCCATATGACTGTATGGGTTTTCCCTGGGCAATTTGATTTTCTCTCGCATCGCAAAGATTGCCCTTGAACTGGCATCTTGCTAGATCCTTCAAAGTCAACCTCATTGGTGGATCTGAAATCATATGTAGGTAGGACAGGGTCAGGGTGGCAAATTTATTTGGTACCTACAGGTTACTGTAAATTACTCCTAGTGTATATAAGTGGCAAATGAATCAAAAGGGAGGTGGTGGGTGTATGATGGGGAATGATTTACAGGGAAAGAAGAAGTTAGGGCAAATATTGATTGGTCTTCTGAGTGCTGCACAGGTGGGGGGTCTTTTTTGGTGTTGTAACAAGTGAATGGAGTCACAAGTTCTATGAATTTCTCACAACCTTTGCAAAACCACTTATAAGTTCTGACTTATCAGCATTTATTTATTTTTCAGGATCTGGGTATCACTGGCAAAGCTCTCCACCAGTTGCCCTTGAATTACTGTCTTGCTAGATCATTCAAGGTCAACTACATTGGTGGGTCTGGAGTCACATACAGACCAGACAGGGTCAAGATGACAAATCTCCTTGGTGAACCAGATAAGATTTTACAACACATAGCAGTTTTGAGGTCATCAGTGAAATTTCTTAAAACTTTAGTAACTGCAGGTTGAGTGGGATTTGAAACCTAACTGAGGTTTGGTCAATGAATGAATGGGAGAAGTTAGACTCTAACTCCTTCCATTCACTCATTGACAGGATAACCTTGTTTACAGCCTTCCCCCCATGGTCACCTCAGCTTTACCCTGCTGCAGACAAACTCCTGCCCCAATCCTCCATGTAGTTTAATGAGCTTCTTTGGTTTTCTTCCTAGTTCTGACAAAGTTCCTTCAACCTAAAACGTTAGCTCTGTTTCTCTTCCCACAGATGAGGCCTGACATGCTGAGTATTTCCAGCATTTTCTGTTTTTATCTTCTGGATTACTAGTTCAGTAATTTAACCACTCTGCTCCTGGAGCTGCTGTATTATCTTCTCTCTGACCTATTTTGGTTCCCTGTCCAAAATGCCTTGCTTATCCTTGCATTCAAATCCTTGCATGGATTTGGAGGATAAAGATAATCAACTTTAAAGAGGATAATCAACTACCCGTTATCAGATCTCATCACTGCCACTTCATATTGTTAAACAGATCGTGGGACATGGATGTGAACATTCTAATTCTAAGTGAAGCTGAAATACGGCTTTGACACAACTGGCTGCCTTCAATAGATGATTGATAAAAATAAACTTAAACAACCCTGTCCCATTCTTTTAGGACCATTTTAGAAACTTTACTCTCTTTTTCCGGTCAAATCTTATGGATAACTTGGGGATAAACAATAATTCTGCATGCATTTTAAAGTGTTCTGTATTACCAAGTTTGCATAACTCAAGGCAAAACAAAAATGCAGATGTTAGGAATCTGAAGAAAAAAAATCAGAAAACAAGTTTAACTTTTCAGGTCAATAATCCTTCTTCAGAACTGAACAAGTACGAAAACAAGCACATTTTAATTTGAAGAATGGAAAAGGCAGAGAGAGAACAAAGAGACTATCTGTGACATTTGTCGGTGTTACTAATATCATCTGTTAAAGACAGAAGAGGAAAGAAACATATTGAAGCTGAAGCAGAAATTTTCTGGTAACCAGTTTATTCCCCTCTCCCTAGATGTTGTTGGATATTGCACTTTCAATTTGTTCCTTTTCTTCTTTTCTGTTCCTAATGGTGGTTATATAAAATAATTGTTACCTTGACAACTTCAGTGTGCACCTTATCACACAGACATTCTCTCTATTCTCTTTGTCCTTCCCCCTTTCATCCAATTTAAACCATGCTTTTTTTCTCACTGTTTCTGTTTTGGTGATGGGTTATTGACCTGAAACGTTAACTCTGTTTCTCTCTCCACAGATGCTGGGTGCCTCTGGCATTTATTTTGCACTATTTGTTTACTGATGCATTCAAAATTTGCAATGACACTTCCACACACAAAAAAAACTTGTGTCTATACATCATTTTTCATGACTCCAGGACATCCTAAATTGCTGGAGGAGTTGCCACTATAAAGTTTTATTTAGAATAAGGAGCACCCTTCATATAGCCTATAGCAGAGGTACCAAACTGGAAGACATGCATTCAATGCTCTGATCAAAAATATAAGATATAAGATAGATAGATATAATATATTTATTTATTAGTCACATGTACATTGAAACACACAGTGAAATGCATCTTTTTGCATTACTGAGAATGTG
>JAUZTB010000048.1:33092239-33113722 GCA_034780895.1 Rhynchobatus australiae | reverse complement strand
AGCATAGCTCAAATACCACCTATAACTTCACTGATGACACCACTGTTGTTGGTAGAATCTCAGATGGCAATGAAGAGGCATGCAGGAGTGAGATAAATTGGCTGGTTGAGTGGTGTTGCAACAACAACCTCGCACTCAATGTCAGCAAGACCAAGGAATTGATTGTGGATTTCAGGAAGAGGAAGTCAGGAGTACACACACCTGTCCGATTTGAGGGGTCAGCGGTGGAATGGGTGAGCATCTCCTGGACATCAACATTTCAGAGGATCTATCCTGGGCCTAACACATTGGTGCAATCACAAGGAAGGCATGCCAGTGGCTCTACTTCATTAGGAGTTTGAGGAGATTGGGTATGTCACAAAAGACTCTTACAAATTTCTATAGATGTACAGTAGAGGGCATTCTGACTAGTTGCATCACAGCCTGGTATGGATGCTCCAATGTGCAGGATCGCAAGAGGCTGCAGAGGGTTGTAGACTCAGCCAGCTCCATCACAGGCACATCTCTCCCCACCATCAGGAACATTTTCAGGAGGTGGTGCTTCAAGAAGGAGGCATCCATCACCATCCAAGGCATACTACCATCGGGGAGGAGGTACAGGAACCTGAAGACTCGCACTCAATGATGCAGGAACAGCTTCTTCCCCTCTGCCATCAGATTTCTGAATGATCCATGAAATCCATGAACTCTACCTCGTAATTCCTTTTCTTTGCACTATTTATTTATTGTTGTAATTTATAGTAATTTTGTATCTTTACACTGTACTGCTGCTGCAAGACAACAAATTTCATGTCATAGAAATCAGTGGTAATAAATCTGATTTGGATCCTGATTCTTACTTACACAGCGTAAGAAACAGGAATAGGAGTTGGCTTTACCACCCCTTGTGCCTGCTCTACCAGTCAATAAGATCATGATTGATTTGATCATGGCTTCAAATTGAGTTTCCTGCCTGTTCCCCTGACCCCTTTCTCAGTTACTTTCCATAAATATGTTTGGTTCAGCCTTGAATATAATCTATGACTTCACTTCAACAGTTCTCCGGGGAAGAGAATTCCAAAGGTTCTCAACCTTCTGAGAGAAGCTTCTCCTCACTTCCATCTTTAATTGTTGATTCTTTATTTTGAAACTTCATCCCTTAGCTCCAGATAACCCGCAAGAGGAAACATCCCCTCAGCATCTCCCATATCAGGGTCCTCAGTGTGGCCTTCTTTGGTTCAGTATCCGTTCCTCTTCTAATTTCACCTCTGCAAAAGCAACTTGGGGTGTTCTTCTGTGTTAAAAGGACCATATAAATTCAAGATGTTGACTGTGTATTGCAATACTGTATTTTGTTTTAACAAACACCTTCCTTCCATTTCTAATATAGTTACATTATTGGAAAAAAGTTGTCTTTCACTGATATCTTTGTGCTGTTGTTTTTCTTTAAAGAGCTTGAAACATTGGAGCATTCACAGTTATTTGACTAACACTGTTAATTCTTTTATTTACAAAATGCAGTTCTTGTCATTTTACATTCAGGGAAAAGGACAATAACAGTAAGCTAATCTGTTAAAATGAGCTGCCACAGTACAACAGGACATTCCTAGCTGTCTAGAATTAAAAAACAGTTTGATATGAGTTGGCTTCTTTGATATCTTTGCTTTCTGCTTCTGAAACTGAGCCAAGCTTTGAATTTAAATTCTTTTCACAGAATGGTTTCTGTCTGCAAATGCTGTGCAGAAGTAACCATTCAGGAAGTGTACGAGCCAATCAGCTTTAATTTTATATGCTGGTAAAGAAGCTCGTCCAATTGCATTTGAGATACTTTGGAGACTGACAGATCATCAAGCTTATGTGCCAAGCCCTTCTCTGACTACTGGGTTACTGTCCACCATGTTTTTTTAAGTATTGACTTAACCCTGTGTTACAGTACAATGCAACCACAGAGGTAAGCAGCATACAGTTTATTTTATGTACTTTTAAAGTGTTAAAGATTGTTTCCATTTACTTTTATGGTCTGATTGTTATAAAAACTAGCATTCCAAGTAGTTTTAGTAGTTACAATGACAGAGTTTTTACTTTTTGCTTCCCTTGGTCACATGTTAGTGCCATCTTGTTCAGAACTGACTGTTTAAAGTGTAATCATCTGTGTTATTATAAATATTCCTTAAGAAGGGAGAATTGACTAATGGTTCACAGAGTTTTGATCCTCACTAATCAATTATAGTGGCCTTCTCTTTAACAGAAGGTCCTTGCCCTATTGTGTAGCAGAGTCACATGCCTGTTGGTGGGCAAATAGAAGAAGCAGTACAGATGCAGGCTACTGCCCTACAGGGAATCAAGGCAGGCTATAGCTAGTTTGAATTGCAAACAAGATCATCCTCGTCACTAAGAAGGTAGGATACAGATTGTACTGTTACACTTAAAATCAGATCTGCTCCTCTGACAATGTAGTTCAGCATATCTCCTTTTAGTGTCAAGACAAAATGGCAAATTACATAGGGGAAGTGTTAGTGGGTGAGCATGGAAAAGGGACTCGTGGCCTGAAATTCTGAAATCATATCAGAGGTGGATAATACTGTACGTATGATGTGTACAACCCAGAACCAGGCTGCTTTTAGAAAAAGAGGTTATACCTGTATGTGATACTGAATACCTTTTGTGCAAGAAAGACAGACGTGCTGAGTCACATACATGTTCATTCAGAAGCTCATGAATGAACTATTTGAAGAGATGAACACATTTAATTCATGTGCTTAATAGCACAAAATGACTTTTATGGGAATAGTTAATGGTCCTCCATCTGTCAATCAAATTTTGCATTGCTGCACCAATCTTTTTTTTGTTACTTAGTTTAAATAATTGAGGATTTTATTTTTGCAGGAACTTGCTTTACTAAGGTTTTCTCCCTGATTAGGAAGTTCTGGCTTAGAAACATCCACCCTGCATATCACCATTATTTCTTACGTCTGAGCATTTTCCTGATCTTCCCTCATCAAGTTTTCATTCTTGAATGGGATTGATATTGTAGGCATTCAGATAGGAAGATTATTTCCACAGTGAGGTTGCAGTTTCCTTCTAATTTTTAAATTTTTAAATGTACTTTATTTTTTCCTCCACTAAGACTTGAATTATTTCATGCTTTTCACAATATCCCCAAAGCATTTTACAGCCAGCAAAGATTTGAAGTGTGGTAGTTATACAGCAACAAATTTGCCCTCTGCAAGTTCCCATTGTGTTGGTGTCCTGATAATCTGTTATTTTTTTGGTTTGAGGGAAATTATCCAAGGCATTGGGGATGACACCCCATCTCCTCTGAGTAGTGCCACAGCATTGTTTGCATCCACCTGAGAAATCAGATGGACTCTTAAAATTTCTTCTGAAAGGTGTCACCTCCTACGGTGATAGCTATCTGGATTGGAATGTCAGCCCCTCTTTTTGTCCTCCAGATCTGCGGGAATGGCAGTTGAACTCAGACACTTCTAAATCTGAGGTGAGGTTGTATACCAGCTACACTACACGAAAATCTGGTCCAAGTGGAAGTTGGGTAGCCTTGGTGCCCCTGTTAATGAAGTGTAAATGTACATGCCTATTGCATTTTACAATCATTTCCCACTTGCTAATTTTAATTAACTGTAATCACAATAATCACTGAAGCTTGTTTTTAGGAGTGCAAAGCCTGATGATACAGAATTATAAAACCTTTGTTTTACAAAAAGGAACTATCTTGTTATTTATTTACCCTGGCCTTCTTTGCATTAGCTGCACAGGCAAACATCATTGTGAATTGAAAGCTGAGATGCTGAAGTAGATCATACTAATGACTTCACTCTTTTATTTCTCTCTCTTTCTGCTTTCCCCTCCCAACCCCTGACCTTGGGGTGGTGGGGGATGGGCATGGATGGGAAGATTGAAAAAAAATGTTTGTCCCTGAAGCGGTATAGCTGCACTCAGGAATAATCAGTGTGGAAAATCGTGGAGAGAACCACGTAGCTGGCTGCTTCATGGCACTTTACAGCCAATGTGTACTGTGCTTCCAGCCTCTTTTTTAAAATAACTGGAGTTACTGGCCAAGAATTGAAGGATTTAACTACTTTTACAGTGTAATGTTGTAAGGAAGGAAGATACAGCAGATGTTTACCAGCTGAGTGGAATGATGGTGAAACAGTTTCCCGTGAATTGGTCTGCACCATTCTTTCCACTTATCAGCTAAAATATGCTGTGTTTCATTTGATTTTACAACTGATTGAAAATTAGATTAAGAACTGGGGAACTGGCCCAACCAATTTTTATTTGCCACCATCTCGTATTTGACATTTCTTCAACCCTAACTATAGTGTGCACAAAGGAAGTATATATTGTGAGCCACCTCAAAATGTGAATTGATTTGTGGTAAGTCAAGATACTGTGAATTACTTTTTAAAAATTGTTTTTACAGTGTTGATGATTAATAAAGAAATGGTTGGTAAAGAAGAAGATTTAATTTTATTTTTGGTTAACCAATATTGTTTCACTTTCTTGCACCTTGTTTTGCCCTGCTCGCTGAGCTAATGCATGTGCAGAATGATGTGGAGTAGGCCCACTGAGTCCAGAAGGGTTTGGCAAGTTCCGTTCCTGGTGTTAGCTGAGCTAGTCAATCTCAGTTGAGCAGCAGTGTGGCACTAAATTATTTTGGCTTCTTTATTCTTCCATCTTGGGCCCCTGAATTTGATTGCTATCCAGTAACAAGAGTTGGATTATATCCAAGTGAGAATAGGTTAAGGCTCTTTGCTGAATTACAGGTCACAGAATGGTTACAGCATGAAAGGAGGCCATTTGGCCCATAGGATCTGAACCAGTTCTAAGCAAGAGCAATGCTGCAAGTTTCATTTCCCAGCCCTTTCCCCAAAGACCTGCAAATTATTTTCTTTCAGATAAATATTCCCATTTTGAATGTTTAAAATTAAGACTGTCTCCACTGCTAGCTCAGCAGTGCATTCCAGATCTGAAGATCTTAACCACTCACTATGTACGTATCTGAAAAAGAATATAAAATTTAACATGTGCCACAATGCAATAGCTGCAAGTATTAGCTTAGTATGCACACTTAGAATGCTGAGTTGTGTATTAGTGCTGGTAGGTGTACATTGTTGCAGTTTCATCAATAAGAATTTTGTTCTGCCCACTGCAATAACATTGCTACTTCATCATAAATACTCACCTCCCACATTTTTGTCCATCCTTCATGAAATTCCATGATTGAACATCTTTAGTTATGTTTTTCCTTTCATAGCCCTGATATAGCGCTTATCTAAATGACATTTGGTTTCTGATGTGATTCACCATCACAACTATCCATTCCTTTTGACGTGTTTCAGCCTCCAAGTGCTGCCTCTCTGTCATCCAGTTGTGTGTATTAGTCCATGGATGGTTCCATTCTTCTCTCTCCAGCCATAAGCATAGAGTCACCTACTATGGCCTATCTTCACACTCCTGCATTGTTACATCTGGAGCTGCACAAGAACTTATCCTTGGCTGCTTGCTTTTTCTCACCTCCATGCAATCTTTGGTGACATCATATGAATAGGCATTGAGCTCAATGTGTACATTGGTAACAGCTGGGCCCATCAAAATCTCTCTTAATTCCTGCAGTGTTTCTGATTTATCATGGTTTCCTTTTGAGATCCAAGATCAAAGCCATTGTTGCCAGTGATTCCAACTCTCACTGGTTACCATTGAACTAATTTGACCCCAAAATAAACTTCTCATATTCTCTCAGTAATCAAAATGAGCTGTTTCCACCTCTACTGCACACCTGACTCTGGTCTTCTGCTGTTGGAACCCTTATCCATGTCTTTACTAGTTCCAAGCTTGATTATTTCAATGCTTTCCTGACCAGTCTCCTAAGCTTCTCTAAGTCTGATGCCAATAAACTAACTTGGATTGCATTGGTCCTTGGTCCAGCAATTCCTTAATTCTCAAAATCCTTGTATTTGCAATCCCTCAATGATTTTGTACCTCATTAGGTCTGACAGAAGTTGCAAGGATAAAGGTCTATTGGTTCTGTGGTGTTGCAATTCAGGTTCTTTTGCATCTCTGATTCTATTTGCTCAACTAATGACATCATGATTTCAGGTATCTGAGTGCTGTTTTCCTCAATTTCCTTTCTATTTACATCCTTTCTGTCTTTACTGTCTCTCACATCTGTCATATTAAATCCTATGTATGAATTAACAAAAAATCTTCTCCATTTTGTCATATTTTGTTTGACATGGCCACCTGGGGACAAAAAGCATGCAGGGACATTTTTACAATGTTAAAACTTTTTTTTAAGCTATTTTTGAATCCTCTATATCCTTTTGTAATTGTACTGACCTCCCAGCTTAAATTCATGAATAACATCTTTGTGATTAGCATTGTGTGAGTTGCTGCATCTCTCGTGACAGCTTTGTGCCTCTGGCTTTGACTTCCTGTTTGCCTTCACAACCTTGACATTCTGTTCAATGTTAAGATGAACTCTTTCTTATCAAGACCCGTGCTTTGCATTTCTGGAATTTTGTTCTTTATGTTTCTACCTTTTAATCTGACTGTGCTCTTGTTCATGCGCTCATTCCATTCAGGATTGATTTTTGTTTTGCCCCCCAAGATGTACCAATGTTTGCATCCTCACATGTATCCTTTATGGAAATTCATGGGTGTTGATACTGCTGTTAAGGCTGGTATTTATCGTCCTTGAGAAAGTGCTGGTGAGCTGTTAGCTTGAACTGCTGCAATACTTGTGATGAAGGTACTCGTGTGGTGCAATTTGGTTGGATGTTTTGGGATTTTTCTTTAGTTTCACCCAGCAACAATGGAAGAATGAAAATGTATTACCCAAGTCTGAATGGTGTGTGACTTGGAGGTAGTGCTGTTTTTGTGTATCTACTGCCCATGTCTTTCGAGGTAGAGATCACAGGTTTGGGAGGTCTGTCGAGGAAGCTTTAGTGTATGCACAGTAGTCAATGTGTACGATAATTAAATGGAATGGATTTCATTAAATGGAATGGACACCATGGAGATGGTGTGTGGGGCACCAATCAAATGGGTAAGTTTGTCCTGGTTGACATTGATGAACTTCTCCAGTATTGTTGGAGCACAATCATCCAGGTAAGTGAAGAGTATGTCAATGCCACTTCTAAATTGTACCTTTTTAGATAATAAAAAAAAGTTTTTGACAAGCTAGGAGGTAAGTCAAATGGACAATTAACTTAAGCTACATTCTGGATCCTTTCCCATGCATCCCTTACTTGTATTTATTGGCATCTTCTGCAATGATGAAATCTTTGTAATATCCTCAATGCCACTGCTACTTTCTTTGAATACTCTCAATCCTGTCTGGGGATCTTCTCCCATTCTGTGCTTCACTTACTGTTGCTTTAACTATGTGTCATCGGGTCTTGCAATCCTATGAGATGTCAGCATTCCTCTGATTCTGGCATTTTGATCATTCCCGAACTTAATCATTCTACCATTGGCAGCCATGACTTCAGTTGTCTAAACCTGAAATTCCCTACTTGCCTCTCATTTGTCTTTTTGGGTATGCTCCTTAAAACTTATCTCTGTCACCAAACTTTTAATCTTCTCTTGTAACTGCTTATGTGGCTCGGTGTTAAATTTCGTTTCATAACATTCCTCAGAAGATGATTAAAGCCACTGTTCAAGTGGATGTTGTTCATGTTGAATTATGATAATGATGATTACCTCTTGTACTGAGTTTAACGTCAGTCTCTCGTCTGTTTTTCCTCCCAAAACTACATTGCATCGCTACCTTTTTCCACAATACAACAAGCTTCTTTAAATATTTGTGTTTTTAGTTTTGCTGAAATAACTTCCTTTTTCCAGTGGTCCATTTCTCCTCCTTTCTAGCTATCTCCCCTCAAAAAATATCTGCTGTAACACGCTTGTGTTTTAAAAGGGTGAAATTTCTTATTTCTAATTTGTAGATTTTTCAAGTGCAAGGTTTGCAATATGTCCGCTCCAACAATGTGTGTAGAATTTTCTGTATTTCCCAAATAGCAATGGAACTTTCCTGGGTTAGGATAATGCTGCATACATATTTGATTTATGGTTGTGATCTGACAGCCAGTCTGCTTGCTGACAAACATATACTGCTGACGTTGTGTAAGTGGCTAAAAAGGATATTTGAATGGCTATATTGCACCAGCTAGATCAGGAAGTGGGGATTATAGATTTTTTTAAATGTCAAATAGTGTAGGAGGAAAGGAGGACATGAGGTGTTACACATCATAAGTCTCAATGTTTGTCAGACTGACTCGGGGACAAGACAATGAGTGTGTGCTAAACAGCCCTCCCTGGCAATTGTAACATGAGCCAGATTCAAGTGAGACCTGTGCAGGCAGTCAGCAGCAGAAGGTGGGGGAGGGGCTGTGGAACTCGATTTGTGAGGAAACAGAATAAACTGAACAACCAAAAGCACCACATTTGTTGAGTTTTAAAGCTATTGTACAAGATGGCGACCCTTTTTCCATAACAGGAACTTGGTAAAATCTGTTGGGGGGTTGACAAAGTAACTCAATGAGAGACACAGTAGTTTTCCCTTCAAAAATTAGATGTTTTAGATGTTTTCCTTAACCCATCTATCGAATGAGTAAGCTTTAGAAAGTGTTAGTTGGAAACCTTTTGGACATTGGTTTGATTATTAACTGGGACAACGATTCTAATATACAACATACAAATTTAATGGTGCATTCTGATATTCATCCACAAATATGAGGCCTGATGCTCTAAATATAAACATCTTGCCCAGTTAGATTAAAATGTAGCTGTGATATCATACTTATTCTCTGCATGACACCCCCTATACTCCCAAAATTAAGTTCTTGCAGAAGGGATACCCTTTACAATGGTGATCTCAGCTCATGTACTATGACCTGGAGAAATGCATCCATTGACAGGACCCTACCTCAATCTTCTTTTGTCAGTATTTGCAGTAGAATATAAACATGGCTGTGCTGAAAGGGCCTACATAGAAGAACAAGACCATCATAATCGTAGGAACCATATCAATGCTGTGCCCTGAATGAATGTAAACAGTTCAGTTATTTTTTTTGGCATGCTTAAATTTCTCATCCCCAAAATCTCTGTGTATCTGTCAGTCAGCTGTACAGATACTTTCCTGTTTCTTATAATCTAGGCTGCAATGCAGAAAGATGCTGTCTGTAACAAGGTAGCAGCAGCTGTACAGCTTTTCACTGCAAGCCAATCATAGCTCACCATGCAGCATTTAGCCAATAGCAGCACAGAATATGTTAAAGATTGACAATCGCAGTAGCTGGACTCAGAAAGGCCTTCTGGAAATTTCCTCCATCTTTGTTCCACCAACAACAAGGTAATTTCAGCCAAGCTGAAGAACTTTATATATTTTTAACAGTTAAAAGGTGTGATACTCTGTCATTTATGTAACATACACTACACGGCTAAAAAGGAGCAATTTCTTCTGTTTTGTTAACAGTTTATATTTGGTGTTGATGGGATATGCTGTACAAGCTGTGAGACAAGAACAGACAGCCCAGTGCATTGACTCCTTATGCCCAGAACCCTCTTGGGACGTGCATTCAGCTCTATTCTACATAATTTTGTTGTTATAAATGCTATAGCAAAGACACAAAGCAAAATTGTTTTAAATTGATTAAAATAATGATGTAATTCAGTGTCTAGGAGAAGCAGATGTCATGCCCAAGGTAAAAAGCTGGTTCAAACCAGTTTGAGCAAGCCTCCCATTGCTGTATCTACAATAGAGCTGCTTTCTCTGTAAATATTTCAATCCCACAATCGTCTTTTATGTCGTATTTTAAGGTTTTGGGCTATATTTGCTGAGCTGTATAGAACAAAATGCATTTTTCATGCCTTCAGTTTACAGCAAAAGGTATTTTCTTTAAGGTTCAAACTGGCATTTAATACCAGTGAAATGTTCTTTAGACTTTGTTTTTGTTCTGTGTGAAATATTTCCTGAATTAAGTGTTGGCTGCATGCAGCCTAGTGGTTGTTTTGCAGTGCAGTCAGATACAGTTACTATCTTTTGATTAATAGAACCATTTAAGACAGAATTATGTCTATGGTACAGGTTTGCAGGCTTGACAATTGCCGAAGTGATTATGGAGAGTGCCACCATTTTAGGCACAGATAGGAGCAGACTGACTGTGCCAGGTTCCATTTTTAGACTCTGCATATTGTAAACATTGTGCACTCAGGGCAAGTAAATGGTTGATAATGGTGCATGCAGAGCAGCTGAGTTACTCACTGCAAACAAGATTTCTGTTTTGTATTTAAAAACCCAATAAATTCAGCGGAAAATTATTCCCATGGCAATCTGATTAGATAAAATAGAAATGCTCATAGATATTCAGTGTCTCTGAAACCAAGGGACAATTAGCTGATGAATTGGGGATTTTTTTTATGGTTATATGGAATAGGCAGTGCTGGGTAGACACAATGTGCATCAGGAATTCTTTCATGTTGAATCATTTCATAATGAAACCATAAATGCACTTACCCATTTGAGGTTATGTGGGCACATAAGATATTATAGGTATGATTATTAAGCAGTAAACATCCAGGGATCCTGCTACAAAATAGTGTTGTCATATACCCATCTGCTGATTGCATGGTGCAGTTATTATCAATTTGCTTTCATCACAAATTATGTAACGTAAACATAGACCTTGCTCAGTGTCACTGCATAAGGAAGTAATTCTGTGGCCAATAGGTCATTGCAGGTTTTCTGTTTCATTCAAAATCAAAATAATAAAAAAAACAAGATCAGACCTACAGCTATGAGGTTTAGTTGACTTGCCTAATTCACTTACTCTACCAACCATTCACTGTAGGGGCACAGAATATACAGTTGAGAGAGTACAGTGAATTGAATTTTGAGATCTACATCTGGTTGTCACATCCGCTTCCCTCACCCATCCAAATAAAGACTGCAGTTTTTTTTCCCTTGAACCTGATTAATGTCAAGGGGTTTTAAAGTGTCAATAATTATAAATTACATTTGAAGTCTCCTCTGATTTTCTTATTTTGCACTGACTTTTTTTTTAAGGTCTAAATCTATAAACTGTCTCATTACATCATTTTGTAGAGGACAAATCCTCATGTTTTATTTTAATACAGCAAACGGGATATTTTGTAACTCAGTATGACTGGAAAATCTCAGAGCACCAGATAGGTTTTTTCAGTTTGCCAGAGGGCTACTTAATTATCGTTCTGGTGACTTTGATTATTCATATGGTGTAAATTGTGATTGAGTAAAAATTATTTGAAAAAGAACAATTACAGGAAAAATAAAAATGGCACGGCCTGCTACGCAAGAACCTCGCAGCCAATTTTATAGTTCACTCCTTAGTCACTGTCTTTCTCATTTTTTCCACTTCCTATATCCTGGGATTTTCCCTTTTCTTCTGAAAGCCGTGGCTTGTGCTGAGCTATGAATTCAATATGAGCATGTTTTCAACTAATCGGGATCTTAACCTGAAACTGCCGTGTCCTTGCTGAACATTTAAAGAGAAAATGGTTAATCATTGAGTACATCTAAAATGCATTGAAAATTATTGAACCCAATTATGAAGAAGTGGCCATAACCATGAAGGTGTACAGGTCCTCCCCAGGTTATGGTAGGGTTTTGTTCCTGTGAACTGTTTGTAACCCAGACAGTTTGCTGCAAGTCGGAAGTGCAGCTGCAAACCAGATTCCCAGGCAGCAGAAGATGGCTGCAGCC
Source organism: Rhynchobatus australiae (assembly GCA_034780895.1). Taxonomy (NCBI): domain Eukaryota; kingdom Metazoa; phylum Chordata; class Chondrichthyes; order Rhinopristiformes; family Rhynchobatidae; genus Rhynchobatus; species Rhynchobatus australiae. The sequence continues at coordinate 33,101,985 of JAUZTB010000048.1, read as the reverse complement.
CTGTAGCAGCAGAAGATGGCTGCAGCCCTGTAGCAGCAGAAGATGACTGCAGCCCTGTAGCAGCTGGCAAATCCATTCCTCTGGTCCCACCAAATGCTTGTTTGTATGTGTAGGCTGTACATAAGTCCGAACTTCATAACCTGGGGAGGACCTGAATGTCATAGCATTAAACACTTGAGCATTTCTCTAACCAAGACTGGTGAGATGCGAACAACATATGACTAATATAACTTTCTTAATTTTTGTATGGAATTTAGTCTTAAGGAAGCACACAGCACCATTTGGGGGTATATAATCTATGTACCTTATTGCATTTGTTTTGTGTTTTCAAGATAGCAAGGTGTCCCAAGACTCTGCCCAAGAGCAGGTTATCCAACAGTATCATTCTTCTTAAAGAGTTGTTAAATGCTTGGTGAAAAGGGGTAGGTTTTAAACAATGTCTAGGGAGCAGGTTACAAAGCTGTGAGGGATTCTAGAGCTTAGGATCTCGACAGATGAAATAGAGGTTTCATTGCATGTGGATTGGCAGAGTGGAAGAAATTGGAGATGCACACAGGCCAAAATTGGAAGAGTACTGACAACCTTGTCCATCCCTGTAGAAGCTCTCCAAGTTTGAGATTGGGAGGGGGATATCAAAAACAGGATGAGAATTGATCTATGGAAAATTCCAGGGCTATGTCTTAGTGTGAGAGATTGGACAAATGGAAAATAAAACGTCTCTGTTTTATTAAATATAAACTGCAGAGAGTCAGCAATAAGTTTCTTTTTGGACTGGGTTACTTGCAGATCTGCAAGCTTCAAGTTGAGGATTTTGAGGAAGCATATTTTGCATGGCATTTGAGTGAAATGTATATTTTTACCAAAATACTATTGCCATGTTGTCGTGCATAATGCTATGATTGTTTATTGTAATTCTTTGTTTAAAGCCGTCGGTCTCTCTTTCCCATTTGCATAGTTTGGCTGAGGACCTGCCTAAACAGGAGGAAGAAGAAGAAGAGGAGGAAGAAGAAGAAGAAGAGGAGGAGGAGGAGGTGGAGGAGGAGGAGGAGGAGGAGGAGGGGATGGAGATCTCAACCAGATCAAGGGGTAGGTGAAGAAAACCTTGCATATTAATCTGGTTTTCTCCCTGGAAAGGTCTCAAACTGAAACATCGACTGTCCTTTTCCCTCTACAGATGCTGTCTGACCCAATGACTTCCTCCAGCATCTTGCTTTTTGCTCCAGATTCCAGCATCTGCAGTCTCTAGTGTCTCCATTTCTCTCATCCAGAATGGCTCATATTTTATCTGAAAATCATGAGGTGACTCATACTATTAGAATCTCAGCTTTCCCTTTATAGCCTTGCTGTTCCTGTCTATGTGACGTTGTAAGTTCTCTGAACTTCACTGATTCTGTCCTCTTGACACTTCCCCAATTTTCATTTCCTTGCCAGTGCTGGCCATTACTTCAGCTGCAGAAGCCCAAGCCCTAGCATTCCATCCTTAAAGCACTTTGCCTCTTTTTAACATTGTCTTTGAGCTTTGACTAAGCTTTTAGTCACTAGATCTAATGCCATGGTGTCAAACTTTCCTTGATAGCCTTTATGAAATTGCATTTTAAGATTATTTTATTCCATTAAAGGCCCTATAAAATGTATGGTGCTCTTGTTAATCTGAGTTGAAAGTTCGGAAAACAGATTTTGTTTAGGATTGGTCAGATGCATACGTGGAATTTTGTCCTCCATTGTTACATTGGCTTTTTCTGTTATTGCAATGTAATTATTCCAAGCCAAGTTTTAACCTTTCCAGGACAACCAGAGAAGACTAGTAAATGCTGGCACTGCAAAATGACAGCTATATCATGTGAACAAATAAAAAAAAATGTACATTATAGAAATCTGTAAATTGAACAGAACTGAATGGACTGATGCTTTTAAAATTTTAATATGCATCATTATTTCACTGGGAGTATCAGAATTTTAAACTATATGATCTAGATTGCTTTGAGGCAAGATGGTATTACAGGAAATCTTTGGCAGAAATGCTCTGATCTTGTAGAAGTAATAGAAAAGATGATGTTTAATGCTGACTGGCCCACTAATACATCTAGTATACTTTCTGTTTGTGGAATTCCAGCATATGAATCCACATTTAAGTTTATCTGAAATTCTCATCTCCACTACTTTGAAATATTAAGTAGATTTAAGAAGCCAGCATTGGGTAATATAGCAATGAATTTCCAGTGAATGTTCAGTTTTTCTCCAGTAGAATTCTACAGTTGTTTTTTGAAGGATTCATTATCCTATGTTCCTATCCTGCTGAATAACAATCTGGAATGTGGGAAACGGTATGCTTAATCTGTTTGCAATTTAAACAAAAAATAATTCAGAGAGTGAAAATAGTTTTTAGAATAAATCTTTTCTGCTTTTACTAGCCTTTTTAATAGTACATTTTATTATATAATGTGGAAAGTTTGGAGAACCATTTTTGTATTGGAAAATATATACTGAGCCACATCTTGGAATAAGAATTTCACATTCCTAGTACTTAGCTATCTTTCCTTCTGATTTTTTTAAGTCAATTTTTCCTTCGAACTGATAATGTAGTGAAGATATTTTTGTCCATTCAGTGCAGTTCACCCTCAAATTTGCAATCTCCAGCAGCTTTTTCTGGGCTCAGTTTCAGAATGTTTCACAGTTGAATGTTGGGCATACCAACTGTGTGAAATAACGCCAAGCTCCGTAGTGGAGGTTTTGGCTTTGGAAATGCAGATCTTGCAGATATTAGCTTACCATGACTGATCTTGGAACAATGGAACAGTTAGGGGTGTTAAAATTTTGTGATATTCAAGTTTGGCCACAGAAAATATTGACCAATTAGTATTGTTTTAATTCCCAAGAGTTCTGAAAAGTTTTATAATTTGTTTCATGTTCTGTCTTTATTGTCCCCATTCTCATCCTATTTTGCCCTGAGTAACATATGAACTTACAAATCACTAGAAAAACTCAGATAAATCTGCAAAGTATACTAATATTGATTTTTAATTGGGAGTGAAATTGCATCTTTTCTCCTTTCTAAGGCAAGACATATTTATAGATTTGGCAATTTGTTAGATATTTGGCAATAGAATAAGTATTCCTGACTTGTGGGTTAAGCTAGAAGTGACTGCTTCTTGATATTTCTACTTTGGATGCACTCTTGCTAAAATCAGTCAGGGTTTGTTGGTCAATAAGTTAAGTGTTTGGATTCAGTTGTTTACTGTAAAGGCATTGAATAGAAGCCAGAGACTAACATTTCATGGGATAATTCTTGTGGTAATTGTACATTTGATTAGTGACTGTATTTTCTTGAAAGGAAAAAAAAATCAGTGATCACCAGTTCCCTCAAGAATGTCTTCAACTACTGGATTTGGAATTTCACATATTTTGGGGTGGAAATTCTTGTGAAGAATAATTACTCTATTGTAAAACATTTCACCATTGTGTAAGTTTTCCAGTTCCCTGTCAAACCTGACATACAAAAAAAAGCAAGCAGCACAGCATTTCTGTCCTAAGTTGCTTCTAGGTAAATTAGGGCATTATCAAGGATGGAAGTTTATTTTCATAGAATCATAGAACAGTACAGCACAATACAGGCCCTTCAGCCCACAATGTTGTGCCAACCTTTAAGCCTTGCCTAAAAGCTATATAACTCCTTCCCCCCACATATCCCTCTATTTTAAATTCCTCCATATGCTTATCTAGCAAGCTCTTGAATTTGACCAATGTACCTGCCTCCACCACCACCCTAGGCAGTGCATTCCATGCCCCAACCACTCTCTGGACCAGGGAGCCTGCAGCAGATAGAATTGCCAATATCAATAAGAATTTCGGTGCCTGAATGAGTAGTATGAAGGCATTCGTAGATGATGTGGTCAGCTGTCTGAACTTGAGCATCATGACTGCAGCCAGCATTGTTGGAAAGGTCTCAAGAGTACATGTTCATATTGGGTCTGCTCATTCTGAGTGGTCGAGAACCAACAGGACCGCTGCCAGCCTGAAAATGGAAGCTGAAATTCTTCAGCCATATTTTTGTGCAGCATTTGACTTGTATGGCAGGTCTCTCCTGTGGGTGACGTGCCACCTGCAGTCTTTTTAAGCTTATTGGTCTCAGCAGAAAATGGAGACATTGAGGTGCTTGGCCTTCCTAAGGACAGTGGTTTGGAATGTTGAGTGAAATTATTGTCCTGTTCAGATGGAAGTAATTGGCCATTAAGATGTTTAAGCACTGATTAATGTGATGGGAGAATATTGCAAAGATTTGAACATGCTTCATAAGAGCAGCAGCTATTACATTAGCTCTTCTCTGCGCTATCACTAATAAGAAATATGTGTTTGACTTGGTTTTCGGTAATAAGATTCCTTACAAAATAAAACATGTAAAACATTCCAGTCCTGAATACATAATTTCAATGGCAATCTGTGTGGGCCTAGATTTGGATCGCTTTTGTTGCCTTTTGGGAATAGTGGCTCAATGAGATGAATGTTCTTCCATGTTGCATTTTCTCCCAAAATAGAATGCTGCTTTTGCAATCACAAATATTTATAATATATCCATAGACTGAGTCCCTAATGTGACTACTTTAAATGAATGAAAATGCTGAGCCTGCATATGGAAGATAGATATTAATGGAATTCATTATCATTATAATAACTGAACAGAAACTTAGTGATTTGCTTGTATGGTGAAAATGCTTCGGACTGCTCTTGGAGCAGGAACAATTTGGGTGTTTGTAATTTATTTAGTTACATAACAGAAGGTAATTAAAGAATTAATAAAAGAGATACTTCACTTACAAGGATCACTAATCTTCAGATATGTTGTCCTGGACTTTGTGGGATATTTGGTACTCACTATTCTTAGGGAGTAATCTTTTGTTATAGCTGTTACTTTCCAAGAGACTAAGGTGGGAATTTGGCCACGTACATACTAGATGCATACAAACTGTCAGCACACGTGACAGCTTAATCATTTAAATATAAGTTATTTTTAGTGAATCATATGTGTTAGTTATTAGCAAAAATTTCTCCAATATAGGACAGTTATAAGTGTGGAGTTTTGTTCCTTTAGAGTTTAAATTATTGGAGATGCTATAAACAGTAGTGAACTGTTGGTTGAAGGAACATGCTGTTGCTAGTTCTATAGATCGTGTAATGATTGCCACGCAACTTAAGATTTCTGATACCCATTGGCAACCATAAGAGTAATGAAGAGCAAGAAATGCTGGTTCACTAATGAATGCAAAATCAAGATGTATACTGACCATCATTTCATAAGTGCAGACTTATTGGAACTGTTAAGGGATATTCTGCTTATTAAGATCATTTTTTATTCAGAGTGAATGCCTGTATTTTCTTCTTGGTGTTTTTATTTTTCTCTCTTCTAACATAATGGACCTTGTACGTACTTACCTGCCTGTATTACAGCAAACTTCCCTGGTAATATATTCCACAGCCCACTTCCCTTTTGGTGGAAAAGTTTTGCTTAATTTTCCTCTTTTATTCTTAAGATTCCTACTTTGCATTCCCAGACAGTTGGACCCAATAACCATGGTTAATAAGATGCCCTTCTCAATTCGTAAGATAATACTCAGTAAATTGGTTTATTATTGTCACATGTACTGAGGTACTGTGAAAAACTTTTTTGCATGCCATCCATACAGATCATTTTATTACAACAGTACAAGAGAAAAGCAATAACAGAATGCAGAATAAAGTGTTACAGATACAGATTACAGAGAAAGTGAGTACAGGCAAGACAATAAGGTGCAAGGCCATAATGAGGTAGATTGTGAGGTCAAAAGTTGACCTTATACTAGGGGACCATAGTACGATGAGTCCATCTTATCTTACTAAGTGTTCCTATGGTTTATTAAGATTTTACCACTGTTAAGTGTCCTGAGGATATTTGCATATGTTTGTTATAGTTCTAAGAATTGGGAGAGGGTAGGCAACAAAGAATTGTTTTTTGTGTTAGCACATTTTACAGAGGTACTTGAGACATAAAGAGAAACATAAGTGAGCCTTCCTCAACTACAGAGAAAAAAAGTTATCAAAAGTTACCTTTTGATAACTAGAGTAGTTATCAAAACGCAGGATTTTCACAGAAGTTGCTTTCTCTTAGTGAATTTCTATAATTTTGTTGCCATGAGTGGTTGGTGTTTTCTTGGTTTAATGTTTTGAGTTTATTTTTCAGATCTTGGTTCTGGAGAACGTACGGGTCTGAAAAGAAAACAGCTTAGCCCCCAGCCTTCTTCAAATGGACACTCTCCACAAGATGATTCATTGAGTCCCATTAAAAAGAAGAAGAAACCTGGTTTAGCCAATTCTAGTAAAGAGCAGGTATAGTAACATCTGAATCTGTCCAGTTCATTCTCTGATGCTTAATAATCTTATCAAGCTGCATTACCCCATGATTATTTCATGGTTATCATTTTGAATTGTTGACAAAAAAATAAAAATAAAAACACCATCTATGAGCAACAATCCTTATCAGAAAAGGGTGGAAAAATAGTGCAGGTCAGGCAGCAACTGTGGAAATAGAAACTTAAGGTTTCAGGTCAAAGGTCCTTTTATTTTCCAGCATCTGCAATTTTTTTGTGATTTTTATTTTAAATCCTGTTCTGGAACCTAACCATGGAATCTTCTGGAAAATAACCTAACAGTAAATTCTCTGAAACACCAGAAGGCAATTGAACAAACCTCCAGGAGATCATTGTAGCCCATAACTTCACCTAATCACAATTAACACTTGCCTTTTATCACTGGAAATGCCCTTGTTACAGGAATGTTTCCTTTCCTACAGAAAATTTCCTTTTGAAGGTGTTAGTGGTAGTGCTTTGATTTTAGTGGAAAACTTTTTGATGAATGTATTTTTAATATTTGCTCAATATTTAAAATATTAAGTTGTACAGTTATTCAGCTCAGGTTGTATAGTTCAAGAATTGTTAGTTAATAAGTGTGGTAGTTATTGTCCAAAAGTGCATTACAATTATTGAATTTATTGAATAAGAAGCAGAATGTGGCTTTACAAGCTGGATGCACTAATATAAGAAGCTATTTGAGCAGTAAAACAAGATAACGATTCATATTTGCAGAAAATTGCCAATGTCACACTTTGCTTTACATTGCCTGTTCTTGTATCAGTGAGTAACATTTTTCTCTCCTCCAGTCCAAACTTAGACAACCCTAACCTCTAACTAATTTTAGAGTTTTTCCAAATTTCTTCCTCCTCTGTATTGAGTTATGTTGACATGATTACTTCGTTTTTTTAAAGCCAAAATGGGACATGTGCTACAGCTAGTTTAAAGTGTACAGTAACATCATATTGCCAGTAAATAGCATTTTAATTTGATTTCATTAGATAAAAGCACTAAAAAACATTTTGTAGCTAAAACCTTAGACATGCTCTATGGTTGAACCTCACTGTGCAGCAACATATTGAACAATTGGTAGATAACAAAATAACAAGGATTTGGGGCTGTTATGAATTGACATCTAAATCTGACTAAGTTTGTCATGATCTGCTTATAATTTGCAGTTTTAAAAGTTGGTGTAATGCAGCTTATAACTTAGAAAAAAAGTTTTGCATTAGCAAAGTTTTATTCTCTACTTGTGTGATGAGAAAGTTAGAGTGGTTTATTTACCAGTACTTTTAATTGTGTTAACTGTTTGTTCTGCTTGTAAAGATGGTAGGTAGCTTTCTCAGTATTTCTAAAACTGTACCTGTTTATCATACCCGTTTGTGTTCTTTAGACACAACACTATGCATGTGACATGTTGGAAGGTGGTCTGTTAGTAAATTAATTTCCTTCTAAATTGAATCTGAGACTCTACTGGGTGCATGTTAACACACAATTGACATTACAAGCTCTGTGTCTGATTATCATCTGATATCCAAGCTCATTAAGGTCAAGTGGTATGTAAGACCCCTGTCATGAAGCAGTCACACACCAATGCCAATTTTAAATTGGCTGCAAAGCTTCATCTTAAAAGTACTCAATTTTCAAGATCTCAATAACTTTTGTTAATTGAGATATCCTAGGTTATGTGGGAACATTGCTTGTATTCTTCTAACTAAACTTAGTGATAGGGGACCAGTGCTCTGGGCGTTCATTATCAAACACAATGAGATGTAAACAATCTACTGGAGGAACTGGGTGAGCTGAGCAGTATCTGTGTGTGTGTGGGGTGGGGCGGGGTCCTGATGCAGGGTTTCAACCAGAAATGTCAATTCCATGTACCCCCAGCACCCCCCACCACAGATGCTGTTTGATCTGCTGCTGAGTTCCTCCAGCAGATTGTTTGCTGCTCCAGAATCCAGCATCTACAGTCTCTTGTGTCTCGGTGAGATCTAGGTGAATGTGCGCACAACTTCTGTGCGTCACATTTCACAGATGTTTTTCTGAAATTGGGAACTTGGAGTCTTAGTGACATGTCCACTTATCCAGTGGTCTGAAATAGGGTCATACCTTGTGCTGACATCAATCAAAAATCGAGGAGCTAGTAATGCAAGATCAAGCATGGCTTTATCATTCTAAAACTTCCTAAATTTTTTTTAAAAAAATCACTGAAGTATAACTCTTGAAGTTTATTTGTGTACACAAGCCTGTGACTTTCAATAGGACAAATTGATTCATTTGATCTGGGTACAATGCCATATTGATAATCCAATAATTTTTCCTGCCTATATTGAATCTAAATCCTATCTATAACAGTTTTAATTTTACATGTACAACAGGAGTGAATATTAGTGTTGCTGAGGGATCAATGTGAACTCCGTAATTTGCAATATTGCTCTCAACCTTTTTTAAAAAAGTGCAGTTCTTTTACTAAACCAGTCATATATATTACTTATTTAAAAATACAAACCTTCCTTTAATGATTATCTTATCCTGGATCACCATGTATTCTTCATTTCTTTTTGTTCAATTCTGTTAACATTGAAAATTTAAAAAAAATATTTTTAAAATTTTGATACAATTACAATATTTCTTGTGTATGGGAGTGTTAAATATCCCTCAATTGTATAAAAAGTGAATTTATTTCTTCCTCTCTTTGTCTAATAACATGCTAAAATACTTCAGCTGTTAGCCAGTAGCAAGATGTTTAACCATGGGGCACACAATTCTCCACACCACACCACANNNNACTTCGGCGCTTTCTACAGATGGTCAGTTGATAGGATTTGGCTTGGTTGGTTCTACTTTTCTCACCAGCTGAAATTTGTTGAGAAATTAGAAAGAAAAAATTTCATTTACATAATACAAAAACATTTCTTAGCTAGTTCATGGATTGTAGACAATCAGATTGTAGAAACTCAAAGACGTTGAGTTGAGGGTTGAGTTTGGGTAGGGCATCAGGGTGAACTCCTTTGCTATGAGTCAAGCAACATCATAGAATCTCGCACAAGTCTGAAGAGGCAGGCAAATCCATGGTTTAGCCTCCCATCTGAAAGACAGCACCATTAGTAAAACAGTACTTCCTCTGCACTGCACTGAAATGTCATCCATATGTCTTTCCTCAAGTGGAGTGGACCTTGGATCTTCAACCTTCTGATTATGAGAATGTCAGCTTATGAATCGATCATTGCCATGGCTCAGATCATTTTTATCCAATATCAATCCCTTCCCTTTGCTAGAATCTAGAGATGAAACATACTGCATCACTATTTCTTAATATACAGCGTTTTAAACTTGGACCAAAACTTTTCAAGTATCTTGCACTGCACA
>JAUZTB010000048.1:33075428-33086647 GCA_034780895.1 Rhynchobatus australiae | reverse complement strand
AGTGGAAGCAGATTCGGTAATAGCCCTTAAGAGGGAATTGGATGAGTAATTGAAGTAAAAATACTTGCAGATAAGCTAGAAGAATAGAGATGTCTCTTTAAAGGAGAATCTGCAGTGCTGAAGGGCTGATTGGCCTCTTGTTGTGCTGCATTTTCCCATAATTTTATAAAGATCCAAACATTTGTACATATTTCTTTGCCTATTCTGTATTTTTTTTAAATTTGCAGTGGCATCATGATTTCTTAAAAATTATCTTTAGAAGTTTTTAAAACTTATTTGCTTTGTTACTTGCCATAAGCTTTTCTGTGAATGATGTATGTTCAGTAATAAATTAAAAGAATTGTACTGTGGTTGTATTTCCAGAATTTAACATTTTCTTTACTTCATTCAAAAATGTTTTACTTGGCACTGAGTAGGATACAGTTAAAACAGTGTGGGATCTGTATGTTTGGAGTTTCAGTGCAGATGGGAGTGTAGGAAACTGCATTTACTTGCCTTGAACAGCTTTCTCACAGCTTAACTTGTTTAAGTTATTCTGGTAGAATTTAGTATGAGATGCTTCTAATTCAAATTAGTTGGCATCAAAATTATAAAGACCAGTGATTAAATTATTTTTCCTCATCTATTTTGAGTTCTGTCTAATCTCAAATCTATAAAAATAGATCTTTCAGGAAAGAGTTGGGAACTTCCTGTGTTTGTTAATGAATACAAAGTTGCATGTATGTGATTAAATGTAGCAGTTAAATGCATTGAGTACCAAATAAATATCTTGCATTTTTTTTCCAATGTTACAGATTCTGTTTTGATTTTATATGGTCTTTTATCCATCCAGTGCATTTGTCATAGATTATGGAAGGAAAAAAAAGAACTTGCATTGATTTTAGTTTCAGACCTCTTGACTTGCCAGTATACTTTATAGCCAGTAAATGTAACACAGCCAATTTGTGTAGGCACTCAAAGGTCTGAAATAAATGCTGATGTTATTTATTTTTGATGTTAGCTGATCAACAAATGTTGGGTTAGTTGTTGGTGAGTAGGTGCTCATATGGGCTATGACTCCCTGTGGTCACTGGAAGATAATTGCTGTTGGGAGATAGAGTTCTTGCTGGTAATGGCATTGCTATGGCAGTAGGTTTCCTACTCATCCTCTTCATCATCCTCTTCCTTCCTCACCTTTTGACTTGAGACCCCCAGTGGATATGTAATGGTGACACAAAGTGAATAAAATGTACCAGGTATATTGGACTTAAAAATACTGCAGTGTTTATAGTTACATGGTGTAGGAACACTCAGAAAATTGTGAAGATAACAAGACATCATCAATTTTAAGCTATAGGTCACTGGCATTCAAAGTATTGAGACAGATGATTGATAAGCAGAATTTGATATGGAAAATGATAGCAGCACCAGGGTTTGAATCAGCTGAGGTTTACTACATTCTTCCCACCCTGAATCTCGGAAGGATGCCATCCCTTTCTCCCAGTTTCTCCTTCTTTGCCATATATACTCTCAAGATGAGACCTTCCATTCCAGGAATTTGAAATGTTCTCCTTTTTCAGGAAACATGGCTTCCCTTCTGCTGTGGTTGATGGAGCCCCTACTGCATTTCCTCAACTTCTGCTCTCACTCCCGTCCCCACGTTCCAAACAAAACAGAGTTCCTTTTGTCCTCACCTTTCACCCTACTAGCCTCTGCATGCAGCACATCGTCATTCGTCATTCCAGCCAGTGCAACTGGATTCCACCACCTGTCATGTATTCCCCTCCCCTCCCCACTCTTTTTTTCGCCTTTTGCAGATACCACTCTCTCAGTTACTCCCTTGTCCACTCATCCTTCCTCTTCCGCCCCTTCCTGAGTCCTGGCACTTTCCCCTGCAAATGTATGAGGTGCGGGACTTGTTCCTACACCTCCTCCCTCACCACTATCCAGGGATCTAAACAGCCCTTCCAGGTGAGGCAAAGATTCACATGCACCTCCTCCAACCTGGCCTACAGCATTCAGTGCTCCTGATGTGGCCCCCTTTACATTGTTGAGACCAAGTGCACTCTAGGTAGCCCATTTTGAAGAACACCTGTGCTCTGACCACAGTGCCATTCCAATCTCCCAGTTGCATGCTATTTCAGCTCCCCTACCCATTCCCACACTGATCTCTTACTCCTCTGCCTGCTCTCCTGCCAGGATGAGGTAAGTGCAAACTGGAAGAAAAACACCTCCTGTTTCGCCTGAGTCATCTACAACCCAATGATATAAACTGGAATTTTCCACTTTCAGGTAACCCTATCCCCTGTGGTTTTTCCCTATCTCCCTCTCTCCTTCTGATCCAGTCCTGGTCCTCCCATTTTTGTTCTCTTTTCTGTACCCATTCCCCTCTCCAGTCCCTAGTACCTCTTTTGCCCCCCCCCTGCCCCATCCTGATTCCATTCGCCTACCACCCACTCATTTCATCAGGTTTGATCTGCCCATTTCCATTTGAATGGTTTCCATTATCAGATCCCAGCACTGTAGCCTTTGTGTCCCCACTCTATCTCCACCTTCAGTCTCCCCTCCCCCACCTGGCTCTATATGCCTATCATCCCTCGCCTCTCCTCGGTCTGCCTATCATCTACGAGCCCCTGTCTCAACCCTACCCTCTCCTCTTTATACCAGCTACCTTCCCTTTGCACTCTGTCCTGATGAAGGATCTTGACTTGAAATACCAACAATTCCTTTCCCACCACACATGCTGCTGAGTTCCTCCAGCACATTATTGTTTGCTGAAGTTTATAGTTGGAAGGTAAGAATGTTGGTTGCAAGGCATTTGAACAATTGATGTGGGAATTGACAAAGGCACAGATGAGGATTTGAGCAGCATGTGGACAGGAATAAGAGATGACACTGACAATATTTTCTTTATATTCATTAATGGGATATGAGCAGTGCTGACGAGGCTGCCATTTTTTTGCACATCCTGATTGGCCTTTGAGCAGGTTTTAATGTACTGACATCTTAGACAGCAGCAGTGCCGACAGGGAGGAAGTTCCAGAATTTTGTGGAGGGATTTCAATATATTTCCAAGTCAGAGTGGCATGTGATTTTGGAGGAAAACATTCAAGCAGTGATGATCTTGTGTGCTCTATGCAAAGCTACATTTCACTGTGTGCTTCGATGTATATGTGACTAATAACGATATCTTCTCCTACTCTTGTCCTTTGAGAGGTCAATTTTGGAGAAATCAAGGTGTGCTGTTGCAGTACGTTATGTATCCTGTACATGGTAAATTCTACATCAGTGGTAATAGGTGTTTATAAGGTGATGGATAGGGTGACAAGTAACCAGGCTGTATGATCTTGAGCTACCTAAACTTCTTGAGTTAGAACTAATTTTTATCTAGGCAAGTGAAGAATATTTCCGCGCATTCCAAACTTGAGCTTTTATGGATCTTGGAAAGACTTTGCGAAGTACTACACTGTTTTTATGTATCCTGCTCAGTTAGCTAAGATGTTTTGAAGATCTATATGATAAAAATATGAAGTCCCAGAAATACAGAAAAACATTCCTGGAATTTATTTCTGAAAATAACATTTGGGTCTGTACTCGTCTCTATGTCTGTTCTGCATTTGTTTTAATGATTTGCGATGCAGACTTGAGATTTTTCCAAAATTATCTTTGAAAACTTACCTAATTATTTGCTTGGTTACCAGTCATCTCCACCTTTGTGGTGAATGAAATACTCCTTAAAATGAGGTGACCAGAATTGAATGCAATGTAACATTTGTGATTTAACCAGTAAACTTCATATCTCTATTTATGAATCTCAAGACCCCTTGTGGGTTTCTGATTATCGTTTCATTGTGCGTTAGCATTTTCAAAGGCTCTTGTAAATGAACACAAGCTTTTTTCTCTGTGTGTGTGTGTGTGTGTGTGCGCATGCGCGCATGCATGGGCACTGTGAATATGTAGACCCTAACCTCTTTTAAACTTTTCTGTGGTAGCTATGAAATGCCATTTGAAAATCGAGATATGATATCCATATCTGGATTTGTAAATTGGTCTTGCTGACATTGAATGCGAGGTTGTTGTTGCGACGCCGCTCAACCAGCTGATCTATCTCACTCCTGCATGCCTCCTCGTTGCCATCTGAGATTCTACCGACAACAGTAGCATCATCGGTAATTGAGTTTTGCTTAGCCACACAGACATGAGTGTAGAGAGAGTACAGCTGTGGGCTAAGCACATGTCCTTGAGGTGCACCTGTGTTGATTGTCAGCAAGGAGTTAGATGATCTGCACTGACTGTGGTCTCCTGATAAGGAAGTCCAGGATTCAGATGCAGAGGGAGGTACAGAGGCCCAGGTTTTGAAGCTTGTTGATTAATACTGAAGGGATGAGGATGTTAAATGCCGAGCTTTAATCAATAAACAGCAGCCTGACATATGTTTTGCTGTTGTCTCGGTGCTCCAAAGCTGAGTGGAGAGCCAGTGGGATTGCATCCGCTGCCGACCTGTTGTGGCAGTAGGCAAATTGCAGCAGGTCCGGGTCCTTGCTCAGGCAGAAGTTAATTCTAGCCATAACCAACTTTGCAAAACACTTAATCATAATAAAGCACTTCATCACAGTAGATACTTGAGGGACAGAGTTATGGAGGGATGTTGAGTAGGTTGATTGATGCCCTTTTGAAGCAGGTGGGAAGCTCCAACCGCAGCAGTGAGAGGTTGAAGATGTCCTTGAACACTCCAGCTAGTTTATCGGCACAGATTTTCAGTACCCTGCCAGGTACACCATCGGGGCCTGATGCCTTGCGAGGGTTCACCTTCTTGAAGGATGTTCTGACGTCAGCCTCCAAGATGGAGATCACGTGGTCACCGGATGCTGTGGGGATTTGCACAGGTGTGTTATTCTCCCTTTCAAAGCATGCATAAAAAGCATTGAGCTCATCATGGAGTGAAGCGTCACTGCCATTTATGCTGTCAGGTTTTGCCTTATAGGAAGTAATGGCATGCAAACCCTGCCATAGCTGTTGTGCATCCGATTGTGTCTCTAACTTAACATGGAATTGCCTTTTCACTCTCACAATGACTTTCATATTAATTCTGCAGTCTTCAGTTTTGCTAGCCAGTCTTTTATGTGGATATATTACTTTCAGAACATCCACAGCAACTACTTCTACTGCATTCCTTTCGTCAACATTTCAATTTCTTATCACATTGGAAAAATTCACTCAAATTAGTCAAGCATGATTTACCTTAAACAAATCAGTTATGGGTTGAATGTTCTCCCCAAATTATTTTTTCTAGGCAATTCTCCACAACATAAGGTTAAACTGTAATTTCCTTGCACCGCTTTTAAACATGGCACATCCTCTTCATCTTAGAAGTTATTGATAGGTTATGGCAAGCCCTTCTACAGCATCCAACCACACCTTCCCCAACAATCAACGATGCATTCTATGTGGACAAGGGAACTTGTTTACTTTAAGCATAGCCAGCCTTTTCAGAATCTTTCCCTAATCAAAGTTCACCCTATTATTATTTCTTTTATCTTCTACTTGGATTTTGACAGCATACTCATCATAGAACATCTAATGTTGAACAGTAGAGCACAGGAACAGGCCCTTCAGTCCACAATGTCTATGCCCATGATGCTGATTTAAACTAATCCCACAAGGTCTATATCCCTCCATTCCCTGCCTGGTTATGCGCCTGTCGAAATGCCTCTTAAACGTTGCTATCATATCTGCTTCCACCACCTCCCTGGCAGCATGTTCCAGACAACTACCACTCTCTGTAGTTTTAATAAA
Organism: Rhynchobatus australiae; assembly: GCA_034780895.1. Classification (NCBI taxonomy): domain Eukaryota; kingdom Metazoa; phylum Chordata; class Chondrichthyes; order Rhinopristiformes; family Rhynchobatidae; genus Rhynchobatus; species Rhynchobatus australiae. The sequence continues at coordinate 33,080,872 of JAUZTB010000048.1, read as the reverse complement.
AAACTTGCCTCCTAAATCTCCTTTTAAACTTTCCTCCTCCTCCTCCTCCCCTTAAAGCTATGCGCTTTAGTATTTGACATTTTCACCCTGGGGAAAAATACTCTGACTACCTGCCATTGTACTAGTCTGTCATATCTACATAGTCATTGGTAGAGACTGACCTAAAAATTGGATTAACCTAAAATCCATCTTTGATCAGCATGCACAGCTTGAAAGGCTTCCTTTGACCAGTAAACATCTCTGATTTTATAGCTCATCGTCCACTGTGTTTATTTCACATTACTTATTCCTAATTGGCCCCACCCATGGATGCAGAAGGTTCCTGTGTTTCCTATATTAAATGGCACCAAGTCTGATTCACTTGAGTTATTCCGCTGATGTGTATCATACAACCTCTTCTTGTGTATGCTTCTGTATATCCTTTGTCATCTAGGGAGCACTGGTTATTGTTCTCTTAACTTTCTAGCTTGCTTCAAGTACAAGCTAGGTGACATTTTCACATCTCCCCTTTAAAGGGTCACTTGGTATTTGATTCTCTGTTACCTTGGTCCTTCTCATCCCAATGGAGTAAGCCCTCCTCCAGTTGAGAAACTTTGTTTAGATTGTTCCATGCCCTTTATTTTATTGTTAATCTAAACTTTATATAATTTAATGATCACTGCTTCCCAAGTATCCTTTCCCTGATCCTTGATACACTTGGCTCACCTCATTTCCCAGAATTAAATACAACAATGTCTTGTGCCTTGTTGGCCAGATAGGTCCTCATCAAGGAAATACTGTTGAGCTCATTTTGGGAACGACTCTCTTTGTTTGTCCTTCGACGTCATTCCAATCAATGAAAGTGTTCATTGAAATACTGGAATCTCACAACTATTGTTCTTGCACATTTCTGTAATTTCCCTGCAAACTTGCTCCTCTTGCTGCCACTTGTTCTTGGGGAAACCTATAGAATACTCCTGTAGTGTGATGGCTCCATTTTCATTCCCTAACCCTTAACTAAATAGATTCTGTAGTTGGCTTCTCAAGGGTGCACTCTCCCTCCAGCACTATCATATCTCCTTTAATCGATACTGCCACCTCACTTCCTTTTTTCTCCTCCCTCATCTTTTCTAAACATCTTGTAACCATCAGAGTTAATTGCCTAATTCTGACTATTTTTAGTTGGTCATGTTTTATTTATCACATTCTCATACAGCTATTTCTGCAGCTCACTAAACTTATTCATGATGATCTGTGGATTACACATGTTCTAGGTCCATTTCTTTTTCCTTCTCATACTCTCACTTAGTCGGCTCCCATTTAAGACGGCACCATTTTCTGCTCTGGTGCCATCTACCATTCCAACTCTTTTGTGCATCTTATTACAGTTGCATGCAGGTGCCCAACCCTGACAGCTTGGTGTGAATTTGCCAGCTATGACATCCATTTTGTACAGGTCTCTCTTGTCTCAAGACTGACTCCATTGCTGCAAAAATTTGAAGTGCTCCCTTCTTCAACATGACTTCAGTCGCGCATTAATGTTGTAGAATGCACTCCTTCTGATCCATTAGCAACTACCTTTGCCTCGAATCTTTCGATGCAGGGAAGATTATTAATGGAATCATTGATTATTGATGAGTCGCTGTCCTGAGGACCAATTATAGCAATATCCTAGTGTTGCAGTGCCTCTGATAGCCACCGACATTTTCCTTCATACTTGGCAGGAGTCTAGCCAGTGGGGAGTACTTCCCTTGATTCTTCTTAACTTTGGTTTTACTAGTGCTCTTTTGATGTCGTGTTTGGCTAAATGTTGTCTTTATGGCAAGGCAGCTACTGTCAGATCATTTCTGTAATTCTCCATATTTGGAGCAAGGCTGGGGCTGAATGGTCATGATGGAACCCGAAGTGAGTTTGGCTAGTATTATTTCCTGGCCTTCCAGTAATCTCTTCCATCACTTTACTGAAAGTAGGTTTTGTAATGGTATTGAAAGTTCCATTTTGGATCAAGGAGGACAACAAGGAAGGAAGCTGTGAGGTAATGGCAAGTGCATTAAGTTTGTTGACATGGTAGGTTGAAGAGAGATGTTGGATACTATTCAGATAGCATGGAGCCTCAGGATGAGACAGGAAATGTGTTGGAGGTCTTATCATTACACATGTATACGGTGACTATATTGCCAAGAAAGAGGAAGATGTCAAGGATGGAAACTATATGCCTCTTAAGGTGAGTAGAGGTGGGAGGACAAGTTGCTGATACTGGTTACATCATATAAGAAAGAAATCCAGAGACAGTACTTACTTGACAAAAGGTGACATGACTAGTCTTTCCTTTGGGCTCTTCCCCAATGGGTAATGGAATTGGAACTGAATACTGAGATGCATGCTTTATGTTCCTTTACAAAAGTGATAGGGATCTGATTCATCATGGGATGATGTAACTATAGCTTATAGAACTAAAGTCCAAGAACATCGTTGGCTGTGTTGACTTAAGCCGCTTCAATGATCCACTCCGATGCTGCCAGCTTCCTAATGCCTTCCTCCAGGAGTAGCACTATTTTGAAAATACTTGGATCATTGAAAATGAGACACCTGGATTTTATTTACAAAGTCTTTGCAGTGGCTGGCAATGTGAATTTGGAACTGTAAAAGTTTTCAGCACAAAACTTGCACCGTGCTGTTATTAAAAAGGACAGCTTCCCTTTGGAACCCTGAATGGTTCTATGACTTTATTCACATGTATTCATTGTTAAAACAATTCCAAAACAAATCACCTTTTTATTCATCTCTTTTAAATGACTTCACCAGTCACTGCTAATCTGTGATTAATTGTAAACTGTAAGTTTATTTTTAAACAGTCAGTCCAATAGGATGCTAGTACTTGAAGCCTCTAGTATATGCACGAGTCTGATATTTATTTCTGTCACATCTGTATTAGTTTTACAGTCTTCTTAAATTTCACCCTCACTCAGTGTATTTGTCTCTTCACATTGCCTTTGTGCCTTCCCTTTATTTTTGTCATTGTATTTACACACCAATCATGGGTAATCATTTTTTAAATATCAAAGGTTACGCCTTGCAGTAAATAGAATGAACTATAATTTTGCAACCAGGTGTCAAAATCATTTCCACTCTTTACAGATGTGTTGGAAAGATGACTCATGAACTGTAGTAGTTCCACTTCTCATCTGTCATTTGCATTTACACACTTCATATGAGAAATGTGGCTGAAAAACATTGTGTTGTATTATAGCTTGCATTTGCATTATGAACTGTCATTTGTCCATGCAGATTTGCTTATGATCGTAAATTTGCAATTCCAGCACTTTTATAGTCTGAACAATGATTTTCAAGCAAATTTGAAAGGCTGACTTCATTAATCAAGCATAGATGTATGAAAATGCTCCTTTCACATGAACCAGAAACTCAGACTGATTTTTCATTTAAGGTGTGATTTAAAACTCATTTTAATTTGATCTAAAACTCTGGCAGGTCACCAGTGTTGTGTAATAAACCATTCTAAAGCTCTGACGTCCATTTAAAAAAAGTGAGGGCAGTGGTAGAGGGAAACTAACAGATGTATACTTGGTGTCTTAACATGATAACAAGAGATCTTTAGAAATGACATTTGCATCCAACTGAATAGAAAGTATCTGTCACATAAATGCAGAAAACCCCAGCAGACAACCTCAGGTACTAACTCTACATGTGATTTCACATCCTAATGGTGGTTTCAGTATGGTGTGGATTTCAGTATTAGCTTGTGAATTTTCATATACTGCTTTGATTGTTGGGGAAGGCTGTTCCTAAATAATAAATTGCAAGTGCAAGCTGGCCAATTCTGAGCACCACAGAAATAAAGTCACTTTGCCAATCTTCCAATTACTTAAGGAGTGGTTATGCAGCAAATACTTTAATATATTTTGCCTGATATCTGGTTTGTTCAAACATGTTGCCAGAGGTGTACACAGTTTTTTATATAAATATTCATTTATCTTGCTTGCATTCAACTTTCTCCTACTTTTACAAAGACCATTAATCCTAGGTTTTCCAATTTGGTCATTTTAATGCAGGAAATAGCCAGTTAGTATTACAACAACATCACTTGGGAAATCAGACCTTTTAAATAAACTGAAATCATTCAAAAAAATTACCTTTTTTCCATCCATGGATGGGTTTTTGAATAGTTCTTTTGTGTACCCAATATTCTTCATACTTCAGTGATTTTTTAAAATTATTTGATTTTGGATTTATACCATGGATGTTGTCTTTGAGGACATTAGAACACCAGCTGAGTACAGTAAACCTCAGATTTTATTTTTAATTTTAAGAATAGTCCATATTTTCAATTTTGGGTTGTGGATTTAGGGGGACTAATTGTGTTTCAACTGTGATTCCACCTGCGGGGGGATGTTTGAGACATAAATATAACTTGAGGAATGTAAGTGTACAATGGGAGCAAAACTCAATGAACTCAAAATCATGAGTTCTGGTGGAGCATGCTCTTAATTTGCGAAAATTTTACCAATAAAAATACTTAAATATTCTACTGTACTTCAATCTGTGTTTCCATCCTAAATTGTCAAGTTAGGTCAGGAATACAGCAATAAGCTGTTGTCCAAGGTCTTTGCATTGCATTGAACCCACACCTTTGACTTCTCAATAATTATCAAAACTTGATGCCGTAATAGTTTTTGCCAAGTCAGAATGTTTCCTGTCATTCTGTTATGACTAGAACACCATAACTGCAACCATATTATCAGAAGGTGCCTGATGCACCTCTGCTAGCTGTGGGAAAAGTCTCAACCAAATTGCAGTAACATCATTGAATGTTGAAGGAGGGATGTAGTGTTGGACAGAATCTCAAAGACTATCTGTTTGCAGAAATGGAATTTCTCTTCCAATTAACTAATTTGTAGCTGAATCAATGAAAAATGGACAACTTCAAAATATCTTGGTTTATGATGGCCTTGGATCACATTGGAGGTTTTAATGTTGAATTCATCTGTAGTATTTACCCTATTAATACATTTCAAAGCTTATTCAGAAAGCCATATTATACAAAACTTGACATCCACCCAGTTAAAAGACAGATGCCCATTAACTTTGGCAAAGGGGCAGGTGTGAGGGACTATTTGGAAACTGGGAGGAGGGGAAGAAAGGTCTGTGATGAAATTCCAGAGAGTAATCCTGAAATAGCTCTAGTCACAGTCATTAATAGTAGGGCATGGGGAATCACGGATGTTAAAGAGAACTGGGTATGCAGCAGCTCTAATTTATTGTTAGGTAGAGAGATTCGGAGTGGTAAGGCTACTGAAGGATTTGCCAACATGGATGATGGGAGAAGGGGATTTGGTATGAATTCATATGCCAGCAACAGAATTTTTGATAATCTCAAGTTCACAGAAGATGGGCGATGGGTGAAGTTAGCATTAGACCTGTTAGAATGAGGATAACAAAACCATTGT
>JAUZTB010000048.1:32575592-32585727 GCA_034780895.1 Rhynchobatus australiae | reverse complement strand
GCGGCATCCATCACTAAGGACCCTCACTATCCGGGACATGCCCTCTTCTTGTTACTAGCATCGGGGAGGAAATACAGGAGCCTGAACACCCACACTCAGCAATAGGGGTAGCCCAAGAACAAAATATCAGGGATACTGAAAATCTGAATTAATACAAAAATTTAGCAGACCAGAGAGAGAAAAAATAATGTTTTAGACCAATGACTTTTCTTCAGAAGTGGACTACCTGTTACATCATTGTTTTCTGTCGCTATTTAAGGCTGCTCTAGATGGGGGTATGTTCTCTTTCAATTTTAAAGATCATACAAAGTTAAGCATGTTTCCTTACTGTGTCCATCACAGTTTCTGATGTAGTTCAGAAGGCCAGACCCCATAAGTCATTCCAAAGTGAGTGGAAACAGCCACTTGTAAACAAGCCAAAAATGTCTTGGACAAGAACTGTTTTTAAGCACTAAAAAGAGTAATAATCCTTTGAAGTATACCTTAATCATCAGTTTAAAATGCTTCACTACTGATTGTGAGAAACTAACAGAAGAAGAAACCTATTCATATTTTAATGAGTTCCTGTCACATTAATGTAGAAAGCCCAAGAATCAAAGCAATAGCTTCCCATTGCTGATTTTAGAGGTAGTGTATATCATTTCAAAATAATTCAGCTGGAATTTTTAATTTAACATATTTACAGTGAAAGTATCAGAGACTCACTGGAGTAATCATGGTAATCAAGGCAAATTGAATCATTTAAAGTTTTTTTAACATTTGTAATTTTCTAAATTCCTTCCTGTTCATTTCTGGGCATATTCTGTAATGTTTAGTCTTCTGTTGAATATCCATAATGTTAAAGAGGAATTACAGAAAATAATGCAAACTAAGAACTTTTTTATGTAGAATAGAATATATAAGCAAGATAAATGCCTGTACTTGTTTTGAGCTTTGTCTATTACTAAACTTTTTGAGAAGTTTACATTTTGACAAAGTGAGTAGAGCAGAGCAAGATTAAACATTACAGCTCTGTCTTAACCCCAAGGATTAAAGAGACTGGTGATTAGTAACATTCCAGTTTTTTTTTTCTGGACAAACCTCAAACACCCCTTTAAGTTGCTTTAATGGTTTGCATCATGATCAGGGGTTGGAGAGGTGCAGCATCATTTCAAGTTCTGGAGGAAGCCAAAGTGTCCAGTGTTTGTCGACTACTTCACTCAGCCAAGTACAATTCAGATAAAGGTCTACCAAGGTGAGGATCATTGCACGGTCAGATTGACTCCAGTAGATAGATTAGCCCAATAAACTGTGGTAGCTTTAGGAGTACTATGAGGGTCTTGTTGAAATGGAAGTGACAAAAGCATCCTCCACTAAGAGGCGACCTGTTTAAAGTTTTCGCTTTCCTGTTGCTGGAAATGTACAACAGTCAAGGCTGTGCACAGTTCTACAGCTAAAACCATCTCCCTTCTCTGAACAATACGTATTTTTATGTGTCTGTGATTTTAGAATCAACATAAGATGTGAACCTATGGAGCCAGCACACAGACGTGTTCCTTCCATTTCAATTACTGAGCATTAAATGTAAAAGTATCCTTAAAATGGACCTTGTAGACATATCTCACCACATTTGTAATGCAATGCAGTTCTGCTGTCAGTAAAGGTGGTGAATTTCTCAAAATCAACATATTATCCTCCAATAATGAGGGCATTAGCAATCTGCATCAGATTTACCCATCCATTGAAAAGTTTCAATTGAAAAGACTCACTCAGTTGAAAAGAAATTAAAAAGACTCAAGTTCTGAGTCTTAGTAAGATCCTTTAGATGCTTTCACCTTTCTCAACATAATTTTGAAGGTGGAGCTGTTAAAATTATACATGTTATTCCAAATTACTAAGAAGCTAAAGACAGTGCATGTTATATTGTAATGTCTTCTTCTAAGGCAGTTCCTCAGGGCTGAGGGTGACTTGCTTCCATTCCAGTTCTGAGGAGTGGAAGATGCCTGGGCACAAATTCTTTGAATATGGAGTGGCTGTTGACAGAGCAAGGTCTTGGTTCCGTGACCAGGAGATCCAAGTGAAGAAAGATTGGGATCTGCTGCACAAAATTAGCACACAAGTGGACATCCTCATTCTCCATGCCTCTGTACTCCCTTCCCCAACTGCTTCCTTCAGTTACCCAATATACAATCTGGGTTTCCTTGACATACCTTCAACCACTTGATTAGCATTTATAATATCTTAATAACATTTCCAATGAATAGTAATATAAGTTGTTTATCTTTGCCACTTCGGGTAAAGGACATACATAGTATCAAGTCAGCTGGTTAGCTGGATATATCTGGGACCAGTGGACAACAGATGGAATTTTTGCTTCATTTTGTTTGATACTAAGTTTATTATTTAGCATATTTTTGATTGACAAAGAAAATGCCATGAGATAGGCAAGTTGTTGTCTCTTTAAGGGAGGCACGTTGTCATGTTCCTGAAGGTTACACTTAACTGTTCTGACACCAATCGCACAACAGGAACCACACAACTAATTATTAAGGTATCTTTATTAGTCACATGTACATCGAAACACACAATGTAATGTATCTTTGCATAGTGTTCTGGGGGCAGCCCACAAGTGTTGGCGCACTTCTGGCACCAACACAGCATGCCCACAACTTCCTAACCCATACATCTTTGGAATGTAGGAGGAAACCGGAGCACCCGGAGGAAACCCACGCAGTCACAGGGAGAACAGACAAACTCCTTACAGACAGCGGCCAGAATTGAACCTGGGTCACTGGCGTTGTAATAGCGTTACACTAACTGCTACACTACCGTATATTTATTCTCTGAATAGGACGTTTTCCACAACCAGCCATTACCATCGTCAGCAGACTTGCATCACCAATAGAAGAATCCATATCAGGTCTCTTCGGAAAACTTGGAAGTTGTGAATATTATGCAGATTCCTCCTTCATCTCCTCAGCCTTGTCAGTTCCATCCATGTTCCAAGTTCCATCTGCAACGCTTCTTCATTACATTTAAATTAAGCCTGTTTTGTTGTCTCATTAAAATTGTTCAGTGGGTTTGCTCCTGGTCTTGGACAGGACTGAAATTCAATGAACCAGGGTGCTCAGACCACCAGACAAGATTTCTTCCCATATTACATTGACCATGAACTCTCACATTGGGCATTCACAAAAGAACTAAGGAAATCATATTTATGCAGTGAATTGGTCTGGAATTCAACCTCTGAATGGGCAGTGGAAACAGACTCTATAATATCTTTAAGAAAGAAACTGAGCAAATGGTATAAAGAGTAAAATTTGCAAGACTACGGGGAAAGAGCAAGGGAGTAGGACAAAGAACTGACACAGACAAAATGGGATCAATATGATCCAACTAAGTCAGTGTTTGGTTACTATGTATGTCATTTCAATTCCAAAATGATGTCCAATGCACACAAATGTTTTGAGGAGTTGATTCAGGGAGGCAGCTGTCATTGTAGTCACCATAATAGTGAGGGCATTAATGCACGTGTGCCAGAAATCTGCAGAGCAGGCAAATTTGACCTTGCTTAAGTTTTAATGCCAGCACTGACATTTTGGAATTCAATGCTACCCCAGCCAATTCTCTCCCTTCACCACATATGACTGAATACATGTTCAGAAGCAGGAATGACCAATCATACCCACCTCCATCTCCTCCCTCATTGTCTAAGCAGATCTTCAACTAATTTTGGGCTGGCTGCTGATGGATTTCTATCAGCTGTTGCTGCAATTGTGCAAGAGAATACTTTCTACAGTTCTTCAAAGGTGCTAAATTCTGTAAGAAAATTACATCAGATAATAAAAGGACTAGTCTTGATTTCAAGGCTTCTGCACAAACCTGTTCCTCCTAGGAATGGGTTCACTCCTGGTTACTCCCCTTGGATTATGGGATGACTGAAGAATGAACACAATGAATGCACAATAGGACAAGGTGCTGGAGAGGGAGGAGGAGGAGGAAAAGGCCATAACAGCCCAGGCTGCTGGAGCCCATCTCCTTCCGTACCTTTGTAAGAAAGAATGTGCGAAGAGTCCTTGTTTCAATCAGTCTGCAGGATCCATACATTTCCCTCTAAAGTAGCATAACTTGCCTTTTAAGTAGACCTGGCTACCCTTATGTGACGCTAGCCACTCAGAACTTTGGGCAGCTGTCTGAGCTGCACAGCCACTCAGCAGAGCAGCTGGCTGCATATCTCAATCATGTTAATTACCAGGCAGCATGATGTTGGCATAATGCTTACATTGGAAGCAGTGGGCACAGGTTAATTCCACACCATGATCCCCATGTCCATTTATATGGGGTATTAAATTTATATGATACTCCTTGATGGCATGCTTTGGGTACTTCTTCCTATCAGCTCATTGGAAGTTGTCTTTTGCAAATTGGATTCATTTTGATTAAATTATTGGGCCATACAGATTCAATTAGATTAGGTTAGATTAGATTTCTTTATTAGTCACATGTCCATTGAAACACACAGTGAAATGCATCTTTTGCATAGAGTGTGCTGGGGGGGCAGTCGTCACACTTCCAGCACCAACATAGCACGCCCACAACTTCCTAACACGTCTTTGGAATATGGGAGGAGACCGGAGCACCCGGAGGAAACCCACGCAGACATGCCTCTGCCTTTCCTGCTATGTTCCTTGTGATACCACATCAACATTCCAAATATTCACAATAAAACAGAATAACCAGCCTCAGTAAATGATTTGGAATATAATCTTAGACTAATCTATTATTTTACTCAGCTGTATTTTGGGTTTGGGAAGAAATCTTATTGCTTATCTTGCCGTAGGTTTATCTAATTATTTATTTAATTCAATCAACTAAGATAGAAAAGCCCATTCCTTTCAAATTGTACATGGTCGATTGGTGGTTTGGGTCCAGTGATCTAAATGGCCTGTACTGTTACACATTTTTCTTTTTCATGCTTATATGGTAGATCTTTTGCCCTTATTGCTGTACTGTGGGATTTTTTTGTGAAATTGCAACAATTTAACAAAACCAAGAACAGCTGTGAAAGCAGAATACTAAACCAAAAGGGAGCATTTCAGCATCAGTGTTGTGTAAAACTGAGATTCTGCAGAAATCTATACTGACCTGCAACACTGCATTACACAAACCTCCATTTATTAATTAACAACAGAAAACAGTGCGCAAACCATCATAAACTCACAAGATCCAGAGGATGACATCCTGTTTTTTTTTAATTTAAATTAGAAGATCGGTTTCAGATATCCTGTGCGCATGCTCGCAATCCCAAACAATTTTGCAGACATAACGGCTTTAATGCTCAGATGTGTCTGTAATTTGCACTCGCTGAGGTAATTCTTCACATATTTCGGTGTGGGTTTAGTTCAGTTTACAATTGTTAGTGGTCTCCAGTTCTGAAAACAGCATCAAGTCCAAGACTTCAGAATTAGTTTGCAGCTGTGTTTCTGTAACAGGACTAAGTTGTTTTCAACAATATTATTCATTGGAACACTTCAGTGACCAGAAAGAATAATATTCTAAAAAAAATGTAGCTTCTTGAATATGAATAGTCTTCCCCTATATGATTTATAGACAGTTGCAATCTTCAGAAAATTGTACTGCAGTAGTCTCCCTCATTCTTTATGGTTTTTTTTGTAGGCTGCAGTTGCACAGCAGATATTAGGCTATACTATTAAATAACAATGCTAAACAACAAAATGTTTTATATTTTTGAGTGGGACACTTGTTTCTTAACTGAGCTGTTAATCCATGGTAAATTGATTGACACTTCTGTTGAAATAGGAGGGAGAGAAATGTTATTTGGACATTTGTTTATTTGTCTACTTAGATGAGAAAGAGTTAATTGTTATCAAATTAGTATTTGGAGAGTGCTCCACTCAATGAGGTAAGTATCAATCATACTTTTAGAGAGCATTGCTGTATCATAACCGTGTGTACAAGTTTGGCCCCATGTGCAAGTATCTGCTACTTTGGCAGCTACTTATTTTAATGTTTTGAGAGTACAGGCAAGAGTATTCATGTTTTCCTATCATTAAAAGCAGATTTGTAAAACTTCCAAGAAGCCCCAGCTGCACATCTTTAAAATTTAGCTTAAGACCAGCCTGCTGCTTCCAATGAGAGCTGTGGCTGTAGCTTCCAGAGGAATTTTCACAATTTTCACTTTGGTGGACTTAAAAGTCTTAACTGCCCACCTGAATCCAACCCATCGCTTTTGACCTAATCCTTAGATGCAAACCAAAAGGCAGCCCATATCTCCACAAAAGTACCCGTTTGACATGTGAGCCAGCTTACTGACGAACTTTCTTCATAACTGCATGCAATTACCAGCTCAGTTAATGCATGGGTTTCTGCTGCCTATATTGTAAATTTGTGATATTATGTCCATAATGCTCACTTATGAGTTGGTGCAGTATGCTCAATTACAGACTCCAGGCCTTTGAGTATAATCTGTGATATAGCTGTATGCATTTTGCAAAATATTATGTGAATGTTCATTTTGCATTTTACAATCCATTACAATGGTGTGTTCTGTGGTAGATCAGTGAGGTGCTGAGTGAACAATATTGTAAATGGAAGAGGTATTTGCAGTGGATTAGAGTGGATTCACACAACGTGCTGTGTTTCAGATCAGTAGGGTTTAGGGCAGCTCACTGCATTGTAAATCACTGTGGCTTTTGCAGCATGCTGTTTGGAACAGCAGTATGGCCTTATTTTTCTCTCAGGGCTTCATTTAACACAGATGTTCCTTAGGTTTGACCCACTGCACCAACATTTGGACTGAGTGTTTCTTTTTCACCACATGAGTATCAGACTCTTTCCTCATTCACCTCTCCTTGGGGACGGATTAGAAGAGGGAGGAAGCCTTCCTTGCCAGGGGACAGCCTAAATAAACCCGCAGTTCTGCAGGTCAGCATATTAGGCCTCATGGAACACATAAATCAGGCATAAACCAAGCGGCCAAGCTCTCACGCAATCTAAGAGGCAGCATTTCAGCTTCTAGACCAATTAGAGAACTGCTAGCTCTGATCTGCAGAAGTTTGTTGATGCAAATAATGCAAAAATATTATTTCAGAGTTCCAACATTGTGTCATAATATTATTCCAGTGTCCCTACTTCAGACTGGTGAGGCTGCATGCCCAGAGTTAATTACCCTGGGCATGGAACTGCTGAAAAAATAAATAAAAGTACTTGAAAATCACAGACCACTGATTTGTAGTTTGCATGTACTTGTGGAAATAGTGGCTATAAATGCTTTCTGCTACTTATAATGGATGAAATTAGTCTGAATCGTGATTACTTAAGTAGTGCATTCAATCAAACATAACACTGACCTTTATACAATATTGAAAGAGCACCAGCAATAATTCATTAGTCAAGCTCTAGAAAAAACAAACGTAAGCTGCTCAAAGTTCCAAACAATCTGAGCAACATTTGAACATTCTTCCTTCATTTAATTATGAAGTCAAACTGGGGAATTATTCTTAAGGCATTGCTGGAGATTGTTGACTCAATTCACGTACATGTTTAACCGAGGATTATTTTCTTGGCATCTAATGTGAAAAGTCACATTCAACAAGTCATTGTTTCTCCCTTCGATAAGAAAATTGCTGGTGACATCAGGTTTATTCACTCCAGGGGTTCAGAAGCCTTCAAGTTGTGACAAAGCTTTAAAGCCAGAAAGAAATGGATCGTCACACACACACTGGCACTAAACCGCCAAAGGGAAGGTAAAGTGGCAGAGAATACAGAGCCCTTACTCTATTGAAAGTTAAAAATATCAAACACATGCTCACTTGATCGCCAATGACTGGAGAACATATCCACTGTCAGATAGGTGCGAGTCTGTGGATATGGAATTCAAAGAAAATCAAAAAAATTGCAGATACTGGAAATCTGAAATAAAAACAGAAAATACTCATTCAGCTGGTCAGTGACCAACTGCAGAAAGAGAAACAGTAGATGTTTTAGGTTGAAGACCCTCATTCAGAACTGATAAGGAATCTAAATCTGATGGCTTTTCAAAGGACATATTAAACATACACATTTTACACGGTGCTAAAAACAGAAAATGCTGGAAGTTCTCAGCAGGTCAGGCGACATCTGTTGTATGAAAAACAGAGTTAACAGATGCTGCCTGACCTGCTGAGTACTTGCAGCTATTTCTGATTTTATTTCAGATTTCCAGCATCTCCAGTCTTTTGATTTTTATCACACAGGAGTTGAAAATAAATGTACACATTTTATAAACACAGCCACTTCCAAATATGTCCTTAACATGCTTAATGATTATGAGGTGTTCCAGTAGATGACCTGAGATTTTGCCTTTAGTTCCATTTATGGCTGGTTGGATTTTTTTTGTTTCCAATGTGCAAAAATACAAATACTGTTTATTTATTTTGGATAAATTTACTCTGGACAGAGAGACTAGAAGATGGGATTCTTCAGCTTACAGGAGCAAAGGTTAAGGAGGAGATTTTATAAAGATGCTTAACATTTGATGGAGGAAGTGTATTCAAGTTGATGGGTAAATTGGTAAGCAAAGCCACAGGTAAGTGGTGAAAAAATAATTATTTTTTAAAGCAGGCGTTATGCAGAGTTGTCAATGATCGGGAACGCACTGCTGCTAAAAATGGTGGAAGTCGATTCAATAGCAACTTTCAAAAGGGAATTGGAAAAATACTCAAAGGAAACATTCACCGAGCTAATGGTTAAAGATTAATTGGATTGGTCTTTGTACTGGGGCAAACACAGTGGGTCAAATGGCCTCCTTCTGTGTTATATAATTCCATGCAGAATCCAAGGGAATGTTCTACAAGGAATTCAAGTGTTCAAGGATAGAGCCTAGCTAATTATTTGAAGGTTTAATTTGATTTGCAATTCAGGGTTCAGGAATATATTGAAAAAGCTATTCTGAAAGACTAAATAGATTAGTTTAAAGGTATATTATACAGTGGCTATGGAAGGAAAGGTCTTGACTGGTTGGCTGGCCATTCCTCATTCCACAGATTTTCAATTCTTATTCATGAGCTGAAAACGGCAATGTTGTTGGCACTGATATGCAGAATGTAACAAAAAGTGGCTCAAGTCACAGTGATGAACTTATCAATTTTCCTCTCACACCATTAAGAGGCTTTGACCCTCCAAAAGAAAGGAGTCCATGTCAAACTCATAATCTTACAACAACAACTTGCATTTATAGCAACACACAAAGCAGCTGGAGGAACTCAGCAGGTCAGGCAGCATCTATGGAGGGAAACGGACAGCCAACATTTTGGGTCGAGACCCTTCATCAAGGCTGGTCAGGACTTGCATTTACATATTGATTTTGGCAAAGTAAAACACCAAAGGTGCTTTAAATAAAATTTGACGCAAAGCCACGCGACCGAAAGCTTGGACAGGTATTAAGGTGCATCAGAGGTGGATGACATGATGAAATTTAAAGGACCCCAAGACAACCTTTGGGAGCAAGGCAGTCACCAGTGAGGCTAGAACAGGAGAAGTGTGGAGATCTATGGAGCAGCATTGGGTGGGAGAAGGTTACACAGATGGGGAGGAATGTGGGGAGAAACAGTCTTGAAAACAGATAAATTACATGGACAATAGGCAACACCCAAAATAAAGAACATTTATATTTTGTGATTATATTTTGGGCCTTTAGAAAACAATCTGTCACTTATTACTCAGTAATTTAAATTAAATTAAAAAAAATTTTTATTTACAGTGGCCCAAGTCCACGCCGCCCATTTTAAACTCCATGTTAACCTCCCCGTATGTCTTTGGAATGTGGGAGGAAACCGGAGCACCCAAAGGAAACCCACGCAGACACGGGGAGAACGTACAAACTGCTTACAGACAGACAGCGACGGGAATCGAACCCCGACCGCTGGCGCTGTAATAGCGTCGCGCTAACCAAAGGTAATGAATATTTTTGTGAAGGGAAATTTGCAGTCAAGGAGTCATCACCCAGAAGAAAGCTGAAATAGGATCTTAAACCTCCCTTCACGGCTGTGGAAGTGGATCAGCAGAAACTTGAGCCAGTCTTAAATATATTTTAAAAGAACACCTTAACACTCAGATTTGCAGTCCTTTATTACACAGCACAAGCATACATATTTGC
>JAUZTB010000048.1:31721743-31734379 GCA_034780895.1 Rhynchobatus australiae | reverse complement strand
GTAGATAACCTTGCCAAAGAATTGGACTTGGATATATTCAACCCTCAAGCTTGACTGTATTTAATTTATTCCTGGCCAATAATCCCACCTTGATTTCTCATTCTTTAATAACCTTGGCCATTTTTGGGTGAAGATAACAGAAATGGCTTTATGAACTTACATTAAAAAAAGGTTTGCTTTGCCAAAAATTGCATGGGATAAGCTAAGAGATACAGTCTTCAAGTATTACTTACATTGTACATGCAAGTACCACTGTCTCTGTGAAGACTACTTCAGCAAACCATCAAAAGTGACATTTTTAATGATATACTGATATATATTAAGCATTTGAGGAAATAAACTTCATACAAATGTTTAAGTGCTATAGATTAGATCTGTTCTGTTTCAGGATATTTAAGATAATTTATAACCTGTCGCCGGGGGTTCCCAAAACACAGAAAGCTGGTGCCAACTCTGTAGCATTTTGTGTACAGTACAAAAACCCATTATCTGTATCTGAAATGCAAGTTAAAAGGGCTTCTCATTGTTAAAGTTTCCTTTGAAATTGAAATTACTCTTATCATGACAGTGTAGCCGAGTCTCTCCCACATATAGCTCAGTCTCTCAAAAGAAACAGTATATCTTCTGCATTGATAATACTCAGGACAGCCTGGAAATGCTGCAAAGAGCACTTTAGTGTTTCCTTTACACGTTTAATTGTTCAATTTTTAAATATGCAATTACAGTAAATCTTCTCTAAATTTAATCTAAACTTCTAGATCAAAATGAACAAGATATTGGTAATCATACTGAAATGCCAGTATTAAACAGATGGGATTTTCAGCTTTGTAAATAAATTTGGTTGTAAAATTTGCCTAAATTATGATTATCAAATACGCACACCTTTGCTAAAGGTCTATTGAAAAAATAAAGGTCCTATTAGGTGAAGGTCAGTCATCCATAGCTGCAGCAATAAGGAAAAGGACACTCAATATGCCAGCACCAAAGTCTGAGATAGTCCTTGTACATACTCAAGAGGTGAATCACCTTCGATATGAACCAGCAATCTTGTGCCTTAATGACTACCGCCCAGTGGCTCTGACATCCATCATCATGAAGTGCTTCAAGAGGCTGGTCATGGCGAGCATTAATTTCAGCCTCCCAGCCAACTTCAACCACAATTCGCCTACTGCCAAAACAGTTCTGCAGCAGACGGCATCTCTCTGGCCCTACACTCATCTCTGGAGTATCTGGACAGTAAAGATGTCTAACGTCAGGCTATTGTTTATTGACTACAGCTCTGCCTTCAGTACTATAATATTCTGTTCTAATTCTATCTACAAGTTTGCAGATGATACCACTTTAGCAGGCCGTTATCTCAAATAATGATGAGTCGGAGTACAGGAAGGAGATAGAGAGCTTAGTAACATGGTGTCATGTCAACAACCTTTCCCTCAATGTCAGTAAGAGCTGGTCATTGACTTCAGGAAGGGCAGCAGCACACACGCTCCTGTCTACATCAATGGTGTTGAGGTCGAGAGGGTTAAGAACTTCAAGTTCCTAGGAATGAACATCACCAATACTGTGTCCTGGTCCAACCATGTAGATGCCATGGCCAAGAAAATTCACCAGCACCTCTACTTCCTCAGGAGGGGCTAAACAAATTTGGCATGGCCCCATTGACCCTCACCAATTTTTATCGATGCACCATAGAAAGGAACCTATCTGGATGCATCATGGCTTGATATGGCAACTGCTCTGCCTGTGACCGCAAGAAACTGCAGAGAGTTGTCGACACAGCTCAGCACATCATGGAAACCAGCCTCTCCTCCATGGACTCTGTCTACACTTCTCGCTGCCTCAGTAAAGCAGACAGCATAATCAAGACCCCACCCACCCCAGACATACTCTCTTTTCCCCTCTCCCATCGGGCATAAGATACAAAAGCCTGAAAGCACATATCACCAGGATCAAGGACAGCGATCCCGCTGTTATAAGACTATTGAGCAGTTCCCTAGTACAATAAAATGGACTCTTGACCTCACAATTGACCTTATGATCTTGCACCTTATTGTCAACCAGCACTGCACTTTCTCTGTAGCTGTTACACTTTATTCTGCATTCTCTTATTGCTTTACCTTGTACTATGGTGATGCATTGTGCAATGAATTGATCCTTGTGAATGGTATGACAAGCTTTTCACTTTACTGTGGCAATAATAAATCAATTCCAATTCTAAACCAAGGGACGCAAGATCAGCCACAAACCAGTGTACAGGGCACAGAAAGCACAAAGTTTGGAGAACACTGAAAATTGTTTTTCTAATAAACATCTTAGTAGCATATTAGATCACAATTGTGTGGAAATAATTCAGGCTGAATGGACCTGTTCAACTATAAAGATGTGCCATGTATGTAATGCTCATTGTGAAATATTTTAATTACCAATTTATATACCTCTACTGACTTATTCATCAGTCACCTATTGTAAAACACGACCACTAAGTTTTGCTTGATTTTATTTTTATTTCTATACAAACATCAGCCTTCCCAAATGCAAGTCTTTTGCTTGTTAGACAGCCCTGAAAAGGAAAAGGACACACATTAAAAAGCACATTCAGAAAAAAAGGGCAAGAAAAATTAAATGTCAATTTAAAAATTGTAGGGTTTAATTAAATATAAGTGAAGTTGACAAGTATTTCCATATTTATAACGCAAATAACACAACCATTAAACTAAATTAGGTAATGAAATTGTGAATGCTACAAATATCCAACATTTCTACTTGCATCTGGAAAGACCTGTCAGTGGCCCATGTAAACCCTGACAAAAGAGGAAACTGGGAGGCAATTGAAGGGGAATTGTTGGTTATTTCCTACACTTTTTGTTTCACATCCTAGTGTGTACTGCTTTTTATACTTACTTGACACCTGTACACACATTTCAAATAATACAAAACCTTAAACACAAAAAAAATCACAAAATTAACAAATGTACTGCTTCTAAGCCTATAAGGAGATTAAGAAGATTTTAGAACCCAGAAAAAGTGGAGGAAAAGCAGAGATCAGTAGCAGTGTGGAGACATTTTGTTTTATTTCCAGATCAAATCATCCTATACTGATGGGATCGAGATTTTCTTCATCTGCTAACTTTAAAGGTTCTACATAAAATTAATTTGGACATACTTTAATAAAAATAGCATCTGTGGAGAGGGAAACAGATTTAACATTCCAAGTCAATAACCTTTCATCAAAACTTGGCATACTTATGTTGAAAGTTACAACTGAAATGTTAATCTCCTGCCTGATCTGATGAGCATTTGCAGTATTATCTGCTTTTAATCAACTTCACGAAGGACTTGGATTTTTGGTACACAATTTCCTGTATTCAAAAATGGAAAGGTACTCTACTTCCCAGTTCAACCCCTCATGTGAGTTTTAAGAATACAACTATGCCAATACAGATAAAAATCATGGTAGACGAAAGGTTCAAAATTTAACTTACTTGGCCACAATCCCGTCGTTCTTTGCTAGCCTCAGGATACAATCATCTGATTCACCCTGTTAAAAAAAAAGTGAAAATGTGAAATGAGTTTTCAAATGCATACTGGTCAGAAATCATTCTGTTGTCACCAAAAACAAATGTATGAATGCAAAGAAACAGTGGTCTGTGCAGATCTGGTCACAAATGCGATTTTATAAAATTAGCTTAATACATACTTACAATACAATGAGGTGGCACACAAGTTACATGCACCAGGACCCCAAGTCAGATTTTTCCCCTCCGACCCTCAAGCAGCTGTCTCATTATGCTTATTTTCATGGGTTCTAATCACATTCTTCCACCCTGACCAGTTACTGACCATAGTCATTACACACAAAAATAGCATAATTCTCTCTCAGGGAGGACTATAGCTAAGTTCTACTTCTCCACCAGAACTCCAATGAAGAGTAAATAAATGTTGTTACCAAGTTGAGGCAACAGAAAAATAATGATCTACTATTCTCTTGATTTCTCTTCCCTGTCCAGAACCATCACTTTGCCTCAAGACAATATGACTAAAAGCACTTTCTCCCTCATCTTTGACCAAGAAATGGCCAAGCCAAGGCACTTCTACAGAAATTACATTAAAATTGGAGCCCTCCTGTAATGAATAAATCTTCATGTGTATTAGTGTACTCAATATGGAAGATAAAAGCTCCCACCCAGACAAAAGCAATTCCTTTTATTTTACACATTTAACTTGTGTAAAGTAATTGGGGTGAAACTTTAGGTTTAAACATCTGAAAAGTGGTGGATTCGAGGAAATCTACACATACCTTCCATGTAAATAACCAAGATCAGGAAACTCCCAAAATTCCAATCAATCTGAGTTAAATACAAGTATGTTCTCATTAAAACTGCTACATTAAGGCACATACGTTTGTCCATCATAACTGTAATATAACCTGTAACGTACATTTTCACAGAACTCAATGATTGATCTCCTTTGACAATCCAGTAGCCTACAAATTATAAGATAAAAAACCTCTGCAAGTAATGCATTTATTTTTTTCCAATATATACATACCATTCTACGAATAGCTCCACAGATGGCATAGGTTCTGTGCTGTCCATTGAATCTCCCAGTTACTTTATCAACCTAAGACAAAACATTTCAACAGATAAATGATTCTAGTACGGAAGGGACACCTTGGAAACACGAAAATGAAGTCTACAATCAAGCCAATACACCAGAATTGGCATTTTTGATGAAGTGAAAGTGAGAGCTGAGAAGGGCAATGTAGATGTTGATGTGGACATGAATAATCAAAAGGCAAAGAACCAAATACATTGATACTTAGGGGGTTGGATCAGTAATGACAGTGTGGATACAAAATCAGCTAATGGACTCAAAACAGAGAAGTGGCGAATGGATGATTTTCCTGACTAGTTGGAGCAGTGGTAACTGTTAGGACAATTATTCTTTTTAACAACTCGGATTTTGGTACTAGGGCTTACATCTGAAATATATAGATGACACAAAACCCAGATATAGCAACGAGAATGACAGTACAACTTAGAAGGACACTTAGAAAATAATTTGATAGGTTTTGAAAACCATGAATTGTTTTGCTGCACCTCATGCCTAAATATGAACTTGTAGAGTGAGCACCGTCCAGGCAAATAAAGACACCTAACATTCTGGTTAAAAATGGATTTTAAGAATTCTCTCTTGTATATATCTAGAAGTATAAATAAAAAGAACCTCCTGTGCACTTGCATTGTTTAGTCACAGATAAAAAACATTATAATATGGAACATGGAACCTGTATTTACACATATAACATACAACATGGAAAATGACCACTTGGGATCACTGCCCCAGCTAGATCTGATATAGTCCCAATTCTCTGCTCTTCCCTGTAGCTTGATAAATAGTTTCATTCAAGTACAGTAGTTATCTAATTTTCTTTGGGCATAATGACTGAATCTGCTTTCATCATCCCTTTAGGCAGTGCATTCCAAATTACAACAAGCCATTATATTTTTAAAATGTCTCTTAATGAACTCCAAAAGCAAATTCCAAAAGATGCAAGATATCTGAAATAGAAATAGAAAATTTTGGAAATCCTCAAGTCAGGCTGGAGAGAGAAAGAGTTAACATTTTAGTTTGATAACTTTTAAATCAATCAAGTTTTAAGTTGCAGATAAAGGGGAAGGTGTAAAGAGAACATTTTATTTCATTTCAGAATACATTTATTTCCTGATATTTAAACTTTCTCAGACATACCTTTGCCACCCTTTCAGCCAGCACTGCCCACCATCATGTGTGTCTTTCAATTTCCCCCACTGTCAACTCAATGACAGACCTTTTCTTTTGCTCCCTTCTCTCCCCTCCTTCTGTGTGACCATCCCCATCTCTGCAACTTAAAATTCCTCAATTCTTACAAAAAGTCACCTGCTTGAAATATTAGCTCTGCTTCTCTCTCCATATATGCTGTCTGACTGATGAATATTTCCAGTATTTTCTGTTTTTTTTAAATGTTTAGGCTGATGCTTTTTGCCAGCGACCTTAGATCAGTGTCTGCTGGTGTCTACCACTTTGGGCACCAGAAAGTTTCTAATTAATCAAAATCATTCATTTTGACCAAGAATCCCTAAACGCACCAAATTAGACCCACTCCCACTCATTCTCGGTTACCCAGTAAATACACCCCTTTGGGTATTAATGCAATGGTAATATATATTCTGCCGCCACCACACCTTCCAGACTGGGCACTTTAGATCATAGCAACTGTGTAAGAACGTTTCTATTGGTTGCTTTTGCCGATTTTCTTAAACCTGCCCACTATTTCTCTTCATTTAGTCTCAAAATCATCCTGAATTTTAAATATATTCCCCTCGTGACCTGACCATTAGGACATGAATATTTCCAATACCACCCATCATACAATCTCTAACATTAGAAACGCTCAAGATTTACATTCTAATCTACTTAAGGTATAACTCACATCAGCAAGGTTGATTTGAATGGAGGCATGGTCCTTGGCACCAATAATTCTGTTGCTAGCAGAGCTAAAAGACAAAAGTTAGCAAATTTGTTAACATAAATATCATGTGTAATGCACAGGTCACTATGTGCACGTTTCATACCCACCATTTGCGTGGAACATAAAGGTCAACAAATTCTCCTGCGTCGTTCTGCATGCTGGATTTAGTTCAGCCAGTGGGCTTTTATTCAATTGTGACAGAGATCTATAGAGATATAGAAATAAGAATATGTTAATAACAGTTGTTTCAAATGGTCTGTTACATTTCAGCTAAATGTTAAGCTGTCTTGTATAAATTCCTGAGGCAGTAATAACACTCCCTTCATTTTATCACTTCATTTTCAGCATTATTTGCCAAACATTTGTCCAGAATTATACATGACAGAATAACATATTTGAGTTTTATATAAGATGTCTCATTAAAAAAACTGAACAGATATTTATGCATAAATGAAGTAAAAAAGCAAAATAAAAATGCACAGATGTGGACGCCACTGGCAGACCACTGTTTACTGCCCATTCTTGCACTTGAGATGGGGGTGGTGAACGGTGTTGTTGGATAGGGAGTTCCAGCTTTTAGATGCAACATTGAAGAAATATATTTACAACACAGGAGTGGATGTGACTTGGAGGTGGTGGTGT
Source organism: Rhynchobatus australiae (assembly GCA_034780895.1). Classification (NCBI taxonomy): domain Eukaryota; kingdom Metazoa; phylum Chordata; class Chondrichthyes; order Rhinopristiformes; family Rhynchobatidae; genus Rhynchobatus; species Rhynchobatus australiae. The sequence goes on along the minus strand of JAUZTB010000048.1, from coordinate 31,727,226 downwards.
TCACATGCTTCAGCACGGGCTGAAATACAGGTGCATAAATACAGGTTGATTTATACCAATACGATACTTTTCCTGCTTTAATGACTTCCATTCATGTGGCACTTTTAACATAGAATATTTCATGGTGATTAACAGTATTACCATCAGAGAAAATCTGGTTTCAATCCAAAAGCAAGAGATAATAGGGCAGATGACCAAAAAAGGTAAGTTTTAAGAAAACCTTAAAAGATGGCAAGGCAACATTAGTGGAGCAAAAGAGGCCAGAAAGGTCTGACATTCATAGGTTATTGAGGTAAGGGAAATGGAAAGAACTATTCAAACCTGATTATGAAATGTTAAAACCCAAGCTCTGGTAATCTAGGCTATTAAAGATTAAGGTTATGGATGAGCTGTACTTGGTGACAGCTGTGATACAGATACCAATTAGTCTGGCTCTACATCATGGTAGGTGTGTGATAAGAGACTGCCAAAAGGGAATTGGAATGGATATTTTTGAGGGAAAGAAAAACAAGGAAGATCTTTTCAGCAGAGTGGTACAATCTTACAGAAGTAGAGGTCGAAAATATTGGGTTGTTGAAGTTTATTCTATCCTCAGTGCAGTTTTGAAGAATGGAAAGTGAGTTTATTGAAACAAATAAGCTCTGAGGAAGACTGATAGGGTTGTTGCTGAGAGAATGTTTCCTCTGGAGGGGATATCAAGAAGTAGGAGATACAGTTTCAGAATAAGAGGTCACTCATTTAAGACAGGGATGAAGAGGAATTTCTTCTCTGATTGTCATAAATCTTTGGAATTGTCTACCCTAGAGAACTCTGGAAGTGGAGTCTGACGTCTGCAAGATTGACAAACTTTTGAATTACAAGGGAGTCATGGGATGAGTACAAGAGATTGCAGAGCATGGAAACAAGCCCTTCAGCCTACTGAGTCCATGTTGATCATCAAGCACTCATTTACATGAATCCCATTTTATTCTCCCCATATTTCCTTCAACTCATCATAGTTTGTACCACTCACCTACAAAGTAGGAGCAGTTATGGTGACAAATTGACCTCTCAACCCATGTCTTTGGAACGTGGGAGGAATTCAGAGCACCAGGAGGAAACTAGCATGATCACAGGGAGAATATGCAATGTAGACAGCAACAGAGGTCAGAACTGAACCAGGGTCAATGAAGCTGAGGAAGCAAATCTACTAGCTGCACCACTGTCCCGCCTTTATACGTTGAGGCCAACTTTGGAATCAGCCACGATCACGTTGAATGGTGGAGCAAGCTCAAGGGGACAACTGACCTGCTCTTGCTTCTTACGTTCATAGTACCAAGTAGGACAAGGCATATATACTTTGGTTCAGCAAGCAGAAAGGAAGATGGAACAACGATTGTAGCTGAGGATAAAGACATCACTTTTGAGTTTCCCAATTTTTGATTGGGGGTAAATTTGGGTTTATCCTACACTATTTTTGTACAATGTTGCAAAGGAACATGGATGTGATCACAACAGTAAACCATTCAGCCCCGAAACTTGTCCTGCCATTCAATTCAATCCACATGTTGACTTTACTTTCCTCCTGTAATGCTATTTCAGACATGGGAGCTGCCCAAAGAATTGAAGACCAGCCTTCTATCTCAATATTTGGAGCTTGAGGAAGATACTGTATAATTAGAGAGAAGTAAAGGACAGCATGAGAAAGGGCAAAACTAACCAAAGACGATATAATCAAATAGAGGACACAGAACCAAACCAAATTGCAGAGGAAGTGTTTCTTATATGTAGCCACAGAAATAACATACTGGTAAATGAACAATGTAAAAAAAACAGAAAACCTACAACAGGTAAAGAGACAAACAATGATATTTTTCATTGCATTGTTTGGGGAGAGGGACTCAGCTTCAAACTTTACATTTACCTCCCTGTGGGAAAGTAAATTGCAGGGCCCTTTTGTCTTTATGTGTATAGATTTACTACTGCCTGTAACTGCCATGTAACATTTGGGAGGCTTATCTTATAACTTGCAAATCTCAACATAAGAAATGAGAGCCAGGAATGTAGAAAATTAGAAAGCCTTTTGATCTGTTGAGACTGCTCCACCATTCAATGCAATCAAGGTCAATCTTCAATCTCAATAACATACTCCAGCTCTCTCCCCGAACCCCTTAATACTTTGTACCTAGAAATCTCTCTCTTTTCAAGTTATTCAATGACTTGGCCCCCTTGGCCTTCTGTGGAGATGAATTTCACAGGTTCAACGCTCAGAGATTTCTCCTCTTCGCAGTCCTATATGTCTTCCCTTACACTCTGAGACTGTGATCCTTGGTTCCAGACACAGTGCAAGGAGAAACATCCTCCCAGCATACAGCCTGTCATACCCATCAGAATTTTGTATCCTTCAATAAAATTCCTTCTGAATACTGAACATGGGCCGAAATGATCCAACCTCTCCTCATTTGACAGTCTCACCACGCCTGGAACTAGTCTAGTAAATTTTCACTGCACTCCTGCTGTGGAAGTATGCCTGTATTTTTAGGTAGAGACTAAATCTGCACACAATACTCCAGATGCGTTTACACCAAGGCCCTACATAATCACAGTAAGACACTATCACTCCTGGACTCAAACCCTCTTGTAATAAAAAACAATATGCCATTTGCCTGCCTTTCTATTTGCTTGCTGCACCTATAAGTTGGCTTTTAGTGACTTGCTGACAAGGATATTTGTATCTCTTTGAACATTCGCATTATCCCATGTCTCAATGTTTAAAAAATACACCTTTTCTTTTGCATACTACATTACATTAGAAGTGTTCTTGTCCACTCACTCAGCATGCCTATAACCCCTTGAAGCCGCATTGCATCTCCTTCCTTCTCACAATCTCAACTAGTTATGTGTCAGAGTGACTTTAGATATGCGACATTTCGTCCCTTAGCCAAATCATTGATTTAAATCATGTATCACTGGGGTTCAAGCACAATGCAGTTAACAGGCTTTTTTTAAAAAAAGGTGTTCTCTTCTTTATTATTGTCTTGGCTGAGATTTAAGGCTTTTCACTAGTATTCATGTTTGTTATGGTTGCCGGAACTGCATACTTTCAGGCATGTGACATTAAAACATTTGATATCAGCATGCAAACACTCGTCAGTCTCCAGCACCCACCGATGGATGATTTTTGTGATCTTTGAGGTGGGACATAAACTTTCAAACTCAGGCAAGTGCTTTCAGGTGAGCCAGACCTGATGTAAACTCAGACTAAAGGTGAAATCATCAGCTATTTTCCACATACTTGCCACCGCCACTCATGTTGAAATTTCAGTAGAGACACCGATAAAAACCAGAAGTATGTGGAAAGCAACTGATGGTGTACTGTGTAATGATCCCTAATTGCAAGTTTCAATGGACGAAGATTGTTAACGAGCCACTGGGCTCAACAGGAAGCACTTCCCTTGGGTTTGAAGTTTCCCAGTTCTTATCCCATGCCAAAGATGACAGAAATCCAGGCTGGCTCCCAGTGGGTTTCTCTAACCAAGTGGCGCACTGTTGAAATTGGCATCTTCCTGCCGCAAAGTTAAGCCAACTCGGGGGGGGGGGCGATATCTGATGGTAATTACTGGAAGAACAAGTGGTTTACCTCCAGTAACGTTCCTCACATTGAGGTGACTAAAACAGACAGCCCTGTGGCCGTCACGTGGCCTTTTGTGGGATCTTGCCGTGCACCAACCCGCTGCCACAGTTCCTACAACGTGGGGCTCCTCAGAGGAGCCTTCGGGTACACACGGCGGGGACATGGTCCCCTCTTCAGGTACGCGGCCCGCCCGCCCGGGGAGCCCCGGCGCCGCCTCCACACGGTCCCGGCACCGGCGGCTCGGCCCGCCTCGCACACGCGGTGGCCCCGCTCTCGTCAACCGGGCTCCCCTGCCCGTCGTCAGCCCCGGCCTGGATCACAACCCCCACCATCCCCCGGAACCAGTGCTCCGGCGTGCCCCAGGCCACAGGCCGCCGCCGCCGCTGCCGCCTTTCCCTCACTCGGAGCCGGGACTCACCTCCGCGCAAATGGCCGACAGCGAAAAGAGAGAAAGGGCGCCGCTGCGGACGTGACGTCAGAGAACCCGCGCGCACGGGCGCCATTTCCGCGTCGGGATGCGCGCGCACTGCGGGGCAGACGCTGGTCTGGGCACTTCCTCAGTCTCAGTGGTACAAGGGACTCTGCAGATGCTGGAATCTGGAGCAACACACACAAAGTGCTGGGGCAACTCAGCAGGTCAGGCAGCATCCATGGAGGGAAATAAACAGTGGACGTTCCGGGTCATCAGGACTGGAAAGGAAGAGGGTAGAAGCCAGAATAAGAACAATACATCTGTATGAATGGTTTGTAAGACAAGTTTCTCACTGTACCTCGGCTCAAGTGACAATAATAAACCAATACCTGTGTTATTATGTGCTATTATGTAGTTACAATAAAGAACTACAGTTCCCAGTAGGCAATACAGGGGTCACATGCGGGAATGGGAAGTGGCTGTGAAAAGAGAAGGAGAGCAAGCAGTCTGTTGTTGGTCAATAAAATGTTCAGATGTTAAACACACACAAAGTTTGTCTCTTGATGAAGAACAAACATAACAATACCAATACACACAAAATACTGGAGAAACTCAGCAGGTCAGGTAGCATCTGTACAGGTCTAATGAAGGGTCTGGACCTGAAACGTCGACTGTTTATTTCCCTCCATAGATAAAATTTAAAAAAATTAAATTTAAAAATTAAAAAAATTTAGTTGACCCAAGGTATAACAGTTTGGCTGATCAAGAATCAGTCTAATCAATGTTCCTTGCACTCCCTCCATGGCAAGTATATCCTCTCCTTAAGTAAGACTGAAAATGCACATAATATCCACACAAGTGTGACTTCACCAAGGCACTACAATTCTAGTAAGACATCCTTGTTCCTGTACTCAAAACCTCTACGTTGACTTTGTCTAAACCTGTTAATATTTTCTTAGGGTTCTTTTGATCAAATACGTTATTATAAATTCTTGCATTTTCCCTTCTGATGTTAGTATAACCAATCAGTTGTTCCCCATTTTCCTTCTCCCTCCTTTTTGAAATAGTGGGACTATATTTGCCACCTGCCAATCGGCACGAACTATTCCATAATCTGCAGAATTTTGGAGATGACAAGCAGTGCAGCATGGCTGTCTCTTTCAGTACTTTGGGATGCAGGTTATCAAGTCCTTGGGGTTTTTTTGCCTTTCAAACCTATTAACTTCCCCAGCATTTTTTGTGTTGCCATTTTTCATGAGATTCTTGGTTGCTTAAGATTTCTGGGAAGTTATTTGTGTCCTTCAAGGTGAAGACACAAGCAAAGTACTACGTTAATTGTTATGACATTTCTTTGTTACCCATTATAAATTCTTCTGCTGCTGATAGTAAGGAAGCTACACTTGTCTTCACTAATCTTTTCAGTTTCACACACCTGCAGAAGTGTTCATGTCCTTTGCA
>JAUZTB010000048.1:31681984-31692775 GCA_034780895.1 Rhynchobatus australiae | reverse complement strand
AGGTACACTTGCAAATTTACACAACTGCCTTTGACTGAAATTAGGAAAATTGTAACTAAGCCATGTTTCTTCATGGCCTCAACCATTTATCTTGGCAATGGTTAAATGATATACATCTGTTCACAGCCCTCTGCAGCTACATTTCATTTAAAAGCTTATCTATTCAATGCACATTTTTATTTCCTGTTCTTGCTTATGAAAAGAATTGTCCTTGGAATTGCTAGGAAACTTCAGAACTTCAGTGTTGAGCAGCTAGCATTTGCTTCCATCAATTTGGAAATCCTGCATGAAAGCCAAAGTCCTGAACTTCCTGGCTGCACTTCCAACATCAGATTCCAGTAGAACACAAAACATTATGCTCTGGCAGCTTTGGTGGGCAATCCATTTGTTGAACCAGCCCCAGGTTAGACCTGCCACAGGAACAGTGAGCCCATTGAATGGAAGGAAATGGATGTGAGGGACAAAGGATATACTTAAGAAAACTTTAAGAAATTAAATTATTCAAGATCATTTAAATGCTTTAATAATTAGGATCTTCTACTTGTTTCTTTGATTTTTATTGTTTGAATGCTTTTAATGTTAGGGACAAAATTTCCTCTGGCCCATCCACGTAGTGACATTTGGTAGCATAAGGCTTAATCAGAAGCCAGGGCATTGGTATTTTCAGTTGGGGCAGTCTGTCAGTCAGCTCCCAATCATGGGGTCACAAAAAGTAAACTTGGACATGTCATGTATACCAGCAGTGAGTGGGGTTTGCCTGTTGTGATTTTGGTTGACTATTTCACTGGTTTCAAAAATCTGTTCATATCTTGAACACTTTTTCTAGTGATTTAGGAAGTAACAGCTTAAAATGAAAATCAAAAGGTAAATGTGAGTAGGAAGGAATTTTTCAGTCATCCCTGGGTCATTAAATATGCATCTTGGTCACTTTTTAAAAAACATTAAACTAGCATTACCCAGGGGTACATTGGAGGACATTAATTCCAAGTCAAAGAGCCAATAGGAAACATTGTGACTAAGCCTAATAAGTTGCAATTTAAAACTGATTCTGTAGCCAATGATTAATTTATTAATGCACCAAAAAGCAATAAAATCTAATATCTGTTTGCTTTAATAAGGCAATTATCTCTTGAACATTCTTTCATGCAATGCTTCAAACGGCACACTGTAATACTATTTTGGCATTATAAATCTGGAGAATAAATACTAAACTTAACTGGAACAAGAATGTTATAACTTGCAAGAAAAAAATCTTAGATGAGGCTGAACCTGTAAAGACTTATAAATACATTGAGCCATTGACTACAAATTAAGAGCCACAGTGTATGATTCACTTTCAAACTGACCCACAACATTAAAAAGTTTCAATGTCAAATCAACATCACTGACCAACTGTTGCATGTTTTTGTATACAAGCACTTCCCTACTAGCTGACAACTTTATTAAACAACAGGTTGCGATGCTCTTGTCACAGTTGCACTCTTAAACCTTTTATTGGCAACCAACAATCAAAACAGCATATGTTACAATCATAATGGCATATGGTTAAATTTTTCAAACTACACTCAAAACTTTTGTATGTTACACATTTTGCAGCCTGGAAATTCACATTTTATATTTAATACTTAACACAAGCATCAGAAAACTTCACACGTTTCTGATCATGGCTATCAAGCACCAAACAATCCAATATTCTATATATTACAGGTTACCATCAGGAATATTGCATGATTATTGCACTGTTCTATTGCAGTTACAGGATGAACATAACAATGACATCTGTAAGTGCACTATACACAGTATAAAAAGCTCTACGTCATTACCAGTGACTACTATGCAGTCTCTGCATTTGTTTCTGCTTGGCAAGATCTTCATTCCAACCATTTCTATTGCTCTCCATCATTATAAGGGCTCGTGAGATTGAGGAGAAATACTTGCATGGACAGAGGATTAGTTACCAGAAAGAACAGTTGGGATAACTGGTCAATTTCAGGTCAACAAGCTATTACCAGTGGGATGTCAGGAGCTTCTGCTGTTTACCATCCATTACTTAGACTAAGAGACAGGGTAAAAGTTTGCTTTCAAAGCTTGATGGAAACAAGATGCAAAGAATGTACAAAGGGATACAGATAGTTTAAGCACATAAAAACAAAAATAAAGCATTTTTTGAAGTGGTGAAAAACATACATGGGTCCTACATGCAAAACAAAATTAACATGCATCTACAGTAAATAATTGGGAAGGGAAAGAGCAAAGGGGCATATTCAGGAGCAATGCAATTGTACACATTGTAGATGAGGCAGCATCTGGGGTACTGCATGCAGTTTTGGTACCAAGGAATGATTGAGGCAATCCAATGAAGATTCACCAGGCTGATTTCTGGGATGAGATGTTGTCCTATCAGACAAAATGGAGTAGGATCATTCTATCTGCAATGGAGTTCATAAGAATGATGTGTGATAGCACTGAACCCAAGATATTTATATAGCTTGGTAGGGTAGTTATTGAGAGGCCATTTCCTCTGGCTGAAGAATCTAGAATTGTACACTCAAGATAACGAAGTCAGTTATTTAATACTGAGATAAGGAAAAAAATTCATTACTCATAAGGGTTGTGCACGTTTAGAATTTTCTAACAGAGTACTACAGGTGCTTAATCACTGTATACATTCACAGCTGCGAACAAGTGAGTTTAGGATTCTAAAGCAATTAAGAGACACGGGGATTGGATTAGAAACTGGACGAAGCTGAAAATCATCCATAACTTTATTGAATGCCGAGAAAGATTGAGAAGGTTCAATACTTATTCTCTCTCCAATTCTTAAACATTTTGTTCTTACTATTTTCAGTTAAAGAATTAGTGTTCCATATTCCAATATACTTATTGGATGCAGTTCTTTTCATTGAACCTCAGAGAAGGATTAACTCCGGTTATATTCAGATAATGAACTAATTGTATACTGTGTTAATTAATTCCCATTCCGGTCCACTCCGAAACTAACAAATATTTCACATTTTGCCCATGCACTTATGATGCTGCAATTTCTTTTATCATCTAAGTAACCTCAGATGGGCTTATCAATCAAGTAACTTAAAAGACTAACAAGGCATTGGAGTACCTCAACCTTAATGGTACAACATTTGGAAACCACCTTCCAATATATTAACAGCAAAACAAAACCATATTTATCTCAACACTATACTTTGAAAATGTCATATTTTTGAAAATTGACTTTCATTAATTGCTCCAAAATATGCATGGCATTTTAGAAGTGTAAGGAATTACTTTACATTTGAAATCTTGTAATCACATATCAATCTTAGACATTCTTGATCCAGAGTCACAAAAACATTTGGAGGATACACGAGAAACAGACCAGGCAGAGATATCATCCCCAAATGTCTGCAACTGCCATGCAAACATGGCGAGGTCTCAGTGGGTTAGAACCTAGACATTCCACTCTAATTACCCAATCAAAATTTGGTCCATGGGAAACAGCAGCTTCCTTTATTCAATAATGGTAAAAAATAAACTTAAAAACCAAGATATGCAATTGTGGATTTGTTTCTGTCTGAACATTTAACTGTCATCAAAATATGATCATGCAAATGATAGAGGCATGACTAATCTTGCTATGAATTGAAACTGAAAAAGCACCAGTTACCAATGCATCATCTTCAGTAGAAAACAGTGAATTTTAGAGATCAAATATCAGAAGAAGAATGATGCAAGATGAATTTGGGTGCTCAAGTGGTTAGCATAATGCTTTATGGCACCAGCAACCTGGGTTCAATTCTGCCCACTGTCTGTAAGGAGTTTGTATGTTCTCCCCGTGTCTGCACAGGTTTCCTCCGGGTGCTCCGGTTTCCTCCCACATTCCAAAGATGTACAGGTTAGGAAGTTGTGGACGTGCTATGTTGGTGCCAGAAGCGTCGCAACACTCGCGGGCTGCCCCCAGAACACTATGCAAAAGGTGCATTTCACTGTGTGTTTTGATGTACATGTGACTAATAAAGGTAACTTGTATCTTGATGGGCCAAATGCCCACACTTACTGAAAACTCAATCCAATGCAAGAATTAATTACAGAAACATCCTCAAAATGATTTTGTCACTTAGGATGTATTCTCTCTGCAAGTTTAGTACTGCTACAAAATAATTAATACATGGCAAATGCTAAATATGCAGTGCAGATTTGGAATTAGGAGTAAACCCAACTCTGTGAAAAACCTAGAATCCCTCTAGGGTGTTTGACTGCTGAAAAGCTATAAACTCAATGTGGTTGCAATCATGTGCTATTCTTGGGCACATTCAAATCCACATTATATAAACACAGCACAGATCTTTTCTTTCCCTTTCCCACCCACTGCGAAATTAATGCTATAAATATTTATAGATCAACTGCCAGAAGTTACTCCGCAGACACATAACCAGTCATAGCTCAAACTCTCATTACTGCCTCCTCCCGTCATTGTCATCTATCTGGAATGTAAACAGCAGTATGGGGTCTTAAACCAGTATAACTCCATCTTTAAATGTAATGGACATAAAATAAATGAGGGGCTCCAGCAAGTGATTGGATGAAAACCAGAGATTCCAGTCAGGACAACATAATTTAGTACATTTAAAGACCAAAACAATTTTGACATATGGTTATAGCAGCTAGTGATACATGTGTTATATAAACAGGCAATCATTAGCCACAGTAACTTGCAGAGTTACCAACTTACCCCTCCCCAAAAAAAAACTTTTTTTAGCGATGGCATAAAATCTCTCAGTTTGAAATGCTTTACAAGGCCAACTGTTGCAGCTGTTTTACAAACTTCAGAACAAAATTCGGTCAGGTTACATATGGGCATATTTCTTGAAAGCAAGAGGGTTACTGTTATTAAAGAGTGCTGGTCAACCTTCTATTAGTTCCATACAGAACTTAATTTCAACTTCCTGATGTTCATATTGCAGACTTCCACAGACTGGCTAATGGCAAGTCATATCTTAAAGTATTGGTTTATTATTGTCACTTGTACCGAGTTACAGTGAAAAACTTGTACGTGGCGTGGTTGACAACTATCCGTGTAGGTGCCCAGGTGTGGCTCTCTCTCCCTGTATATCCATCAGTGTGCCTGCAACCACCTTGCTGACAAGAGATGCTGAGGGAAGCAAACCTCACGTCCCTCTCAACCTCGGAGTCCCCCAACACCCACCTCTGTCTCTGCAGGTCCAGTCCGACCGATCCAGCCGCTTGCGTTGTCACCAGCCCGCTCCGGGGCAGTGGGGTCCCCGGGCCCGAAGCCACCTGCTGCCCACTCCCACCACTGGTCCCCTCGCTGGCGCCAGCCCCCAGCCCGCTATCACCGGGCGAGGCAAAGACGGGTCCGGCGTACCCAGCGCCCGCCGCAGGCCCCAGCCGGCAGGTTTGGGCGGGCACCGCGGCGCTCGGCAGCCCCGACAGGCAGCCGATGCAACCGGCGGCCGTCCGGGCCGCCTCCTGCTCCGGCCGGCACTGTGACAAGCCATTGACCAGCTCGGCGGGCCGCCGGCCGTCCAGCGAGATGTTGTTGAGGAAGCTGAGGGCGGCCTGTCTCCGCCGGGAGTCGGCGCGTCTCCTCGCATGGTGGTGGTGATGTTCCTTCGGGCCGCCGTGCTTCAGGCTGGAGAAGCGGAGCGAACCGCCGCACGCAGCGGCCGCCATTATCCGGAATAAAGAGCGGCAGCGGCGGGGGGCGGGGCTTGGACCGGTGACAGGTTGAAGCCCCACCCCCCACTGATCATGATGGGCATCTCACCCGACTCCGCCCCCAACGGATCATGATGAGCAGCTCACCCGGCCCCGCCCATTGTTTATGACGTAACGGGATTCTCCGACAAAGCGCTGGAGGGACTCGGCAGGTCGGGCAGCATCTGTGGAGGGAGATGCAAGTTCACCATAGCATCAGGATAACGTGCCTGTGCAGATGAAGGGTCTTGACCCAAAGTGTTGACTGTCTTATTTCCCTCCACTGAAGCTGCCTGACCCGCTGAATTGCTCCAGCATCGCATGTGTCAGTCTGCATTCCAGCATCTGCAGTCTCTTGTGTCCCTACAATGAGAAACTTGTTGGCAGCAGCATCAACACAAGCATGTTGATTCAGCCAACAATACACAGAAATTATACATAAATCATACAAGTGAAGAAAAAGACCATGTCACAATGTCGAGCAAAGAGTGAGCTCAGAGAACCCAAATGCAGCACACTGGCACAAGACTGGAGTCAGGATGCTTTCTCAGAACCAGACATAGGTAGCAACCAGAAGGAATCTTGCCTTGGGCTCTGAGGTGGGGTTCCGACACAAAAACTGGATATCCTAAGAGGAACAGTGAAACCAGGACTGCTCTAGAGTTGCTAACTCTAAACAGCCAGGAGACAAAGTATACCCAAAGGTTGACCAATACTCTGGCACCTAGTGTTTCTGAAACCAGGGTTCTTATGCTAGTCCCCTGATGGGGCTCAGGTGTGTGTCATTATGCAATTAGTGGTGCATGGAATCCATATGCTGCACAACAAGGCACATTCAATGGAGCTGAATCGAGGGCCAGCACTCGGAACCATGACAGACTGTGCAAAACAAGACGTTGGTGCAAAAGAAAACACAATCAGAGACAAGTCCATGATAGTGCAAGAGGTGGTCTGTAGTATTCTTCGCACTTTCCTCACCAAAACAAGGTCATCGGACTCTACCTCTATAGTAGACTTCTATAGTAGTCTGTAGTCTGATGAAATTAGGTCCCCTCCTCAGAGCTGCAGTGTGAAGAACATAACAAATGTGAAGCTTGTTAACCTGAAGCTTAGAGTGACAGATGCTGCCACATGGAATCCAGCTCCAGCTCTTCTTGTCAAAGCTATGTTGAAGCAGCCTGTGGTGCTCATTGCTCTGGCTCCCTGCCACTCATCATCTGACTGGTGTATGTCCAGCTGGCGACAGACAATGTACAGGCAGGTGTACGTACATTCCATAAATAACATTCCTTGTTCTTCGGTTATCTTGCCCTACAAAGAACACAAGAAACAAGGCTAATCAATAAGATCTGTTGGCTGATTCAATCTTGGCCTCAATAGCACATTCCTGCTCTCTCTGCATACTCCCCAAACTCATCAAAGTTCAAACATATGTCGCTATTCATCTCAAATATGTTCAATGACTCTGCCACCTCCACAACTCTCTGAGGTGGAGAATTCCAGAGTCAAAACCTCTGATAGAAGGAATTCCTTCTCAGACCTGTGTTTAAATGGACGACCCTTTATTCTGAAATTAGACCCCCTAGATCGAGATAACCACACTTGGGGAAACATCCTTTCAGCATCCAGCCTGTCTACTCCCCTCATGTTTCAATAAGATTACCTCTCTCATTCTTCTAAACTCCCAAGTGTTAAAGTCCAATCTGCTCAATCTTTATCCAGTGAACATTGTCTGTATTACACATTTGTAAGTACATTTTCTTAAACATGGAAACCTAAACTATAGTAGTACAATGATTTTCTTTTTCTTTCCTCATTTCAAGATGGATGACTCCACATTTCCCAAATTATACTCCACCTGCCAACTTCTTGTCCCCTCAATTAACCTATCTATATCTCCTCACAACATAATATGCCCCCAAGATATAGATTTCAACATCTTCATCCTTCATCTCCAGACCTCTCCATTGACTTGCCCATCCTATCTGCAACCTTCTCAAGTTCTACATCCCTGAATGTATGCATCAATCTTCCAACCCTGATCTGTTGTTTGTCTCTTTCCCTACCTCCTCATCCACCTTCCATGAAAAATCCTTCAGTTACGAAACCTATGTATATTGGAATTCTCCTCCTGGCTGCATTCGCTCAGTCTTCACTGTCAACCCATAATTCAACAACTTTTCTCGGTCAACATTCTTGGCTTCCTTCCTATTACCTGCGTGGTATTCAAAGTGTCTTAGGATTTTTTTTAATGTGAAAGACCTAATCTAAATGGAAGCTTTGTTTGTTTGCTTTGTTAATACTTCTATTATCATTTATAGCTTATTGAGGCTGAAGTATGAATCAGAATTTAAAAAAAATGAAATATTGTGTTTTATGCATAATTAAATGTTACATTAAAGCACAAGCCTTTGTTATACCATTCAAAAAAGCCATGGAATGTTTTCCTTCTGTTCTGGCTGGGATATTCTGACTTCCATTGAGACTGGCTTATCAATGTAGGGCACTTGTTGAATAACTGAATCCCAATACATTTTCCATTTTCAACAACATGCAATGAGCACAACAAAGCTCCAACCTGATGAATATTAAGCCATCAATGATTTCCATTATAGCTATTTTAATAGCCATTAACTCTCCAATGTGAAATGTTTTTAAGTTGTAACTCATAATGTAAAATTAAGCCATCAGCATGTCTGCAATTTCAGACAAGATTTACAGCACATTCAATTTACAGAACTTCCTGAGGTACTTTGCAGAGTGGTAAACGACTAAGAGAATGACTAATTTATGAAATGATAGGATTAAAAAACTGCACATGTTGTAAACCTGAAATAAAGCAGAAAATGCTGGAAATACTCAACAGGTCAAGCAGCGCCTGTGGAGAGAGGAACAGAGTTAATGTTTTAGGTGGATAATCTGATGAAAGGTCATCATTCAAAAATGTTAAGTCTTCCTCCCTCCACAGATGCTGCCTGACCTACTTTTTCTTTAAAACTAATCTATAAAGATGAATTCCTTACAATAATTAGTTCACAGGATAGCCTGGCTGATTAAAAGTGATAAGTATGTCACAAAAGGGAGATGCAGTTTCTTATAGGTCTTTTAAACATTCCTGTCTTCTTGCCAAACATGTATTCTTTTTCCGTCTGAATGTTCGTGTACAGAATTGGATGCCCAAGTATTTTTAATGTTCATTTGAGATGCTTTCCCTGCTTTCCCCTGTCCTCCATTTGCTGCTCTTGGAAAGATTCAAAGTGTTCGGCATTCTAGGATGATTCTGAAGTAAGTCTTAAGCTCCAAATCAGTATGAAGTTAGAGATTAGAACAATCCCTGTTAAAGAGGATAATGTGGTCCTAAAATTTCTCAGGAACTGCTTCTTTGCCTCAATCCTAAATCAGACACTTTGCTCCAAATTCCATTTCCATGTCTGCAACAAATCCTCTGATCTGCTGGATGGAAAGGTATTGGTCTCCAACCCATGGGTATCCCTGGCCTGTGACCATACAAAATGGAGAAGGAGCATCATTGCAGGGACTGACCACCCCATTTCACTCCAACAACAGCACACAGAGGCCAAGGGAAAACAGTGGAAGAAATACACAACATCCAAAACAACCTTTTCACCCACCCTATCAAGTACCACCTGCCTCACTCGTGGCATGATCTGTGGATCCCATGCAAGCCATCCTTACACCAGGGGCTGTCTAAAAAGAGAAGATATTTGAAGGAAACCATATAGTTTTTATTTAAAGAAGTATTTCATTTTACCTGAGATAGATTACCCAGTCAGCTATAGCTCAATGTGGCACTTGCTGCTGAGACAGAGGTTGGGAGGTCAAAGCCTGCTTCAGAGATCTTGACATATAATCCAGACAGAGACTTCAGCAAAGTACTAAGGGAATGGTCTGTTGTTGGAGAGACTACTTTTTTTGCCCTGAGGCAGTTGTAAATGATTCATGGCACTATTTGGAAAAGTATTAGGAGACTTCTTCATGGTTTATTGGCAAACATTAATCTCTCAATCAACATTGCGAGAAAGCATAAACAAGAACAGAAAATGGTGTTAGCATTAAGTGGGTCAGGCAGCATGTACATAAGGTTACATTTATTCAGTTTAGAAACATGTTCATTGGCTCAACCTGTCCATGATTGACTTGAGCCACCTCTTACCTTTCTTCAGCTAATTTAGTCATCTATTCCCTTGTCCCTCACTTACCTGATCTCCTGAGCACTAAGGGTTGGGATGACCTTTCATCTGAACTCAGATTATTAAATTAGACATTAGAAGGCACTGTCTGGCTATTAGATCACTGCATCTGGGGAAGCCTGCAGTGTGCATTTGGCCATCAAGCTCCTATGTTATGGCAGTGGCTGACTTCAGAAATATTTTATTGATTCTAAACAATGAGTGATCCTGAGGCTATAAATGGTGCTCTATAAATGCATTTCTTTCTTTATTTTTCTCAGGTCGTTCTGGCTCATTGCCTGTGGCCTCAGTCACGTTCCGGCTAGCTGGTGTGTGGTCTGTTGTTGTTAAGTGAAGGCACACACAGCAGACTTCAGAGGGAACCCTGGACACCTCTTTGGATTTCCAGCCTTCCATTTTGATTTAAGAAAGATGCGGCCACAGTCCAATGTGGTGTCAAATGTGGGACATGAAACCCAATTGCTGAATGTGATTGGGTCCTTTTGCTGAATGTGATCTGGGTCCTTTTGCTGAATGTGATCTGGGTTGCATTGTCTGCAAAATTTATTCTGGATTCAACAAGTGTATGACACCCATTTGCACAGAGGTCACCAGATGTGCTGTGATGTTAAACAGCAGGCAAAACATGCTTTGAGATTTCTTGCACAAAATTAATTTCTGTATCTGAGGGAATTCAGGACACTTGTTCAGAAGCAGCTTTCGAACAAGGGAGAAAAGGTCTGCTTCTCTGTTACTTATTGGGGATCAACCTGACACGATCAATGGCCATTGAGACCAAAGTGAAGTTCTTTTAGGTAGGAAGTTCTCTTATTGTTATTTCCCACTGCAACTCCAAACCCACTTGTTGCTAATGTTGATCAAATTG
>JAUZTB010000048.1:30822016-30832193 GCA_034780895.1 Rhynchobatus australiae | reverse complement strand
GGCAATGTATTGCCATATTTTGCATAGCAGTATTCTCAAACACAATGAGATGAATGAACAATTCTGTTGGTACCTCATTTGATATTCAGGATGCATTCCCAGGAAGAACATCAGTGTTATAAATGCAATTGTTTTACTGACAGCACTGCCATGTAGGAATTTGACACTAATCCCTGCCCGCTCTCCCTGAAATGCATCACCACCTAACTTGGTGCGGAGAGGCTGCTGTAGGGCGGGTGGGGCAAGGAGTGGGTTCACTCATTACCGAGACGTGGGCCATACAGCCCAGTGAGAGCAGGCCATTGCTGAGCAGTGCTACATGTGTCGATTGATGACCCGGATCCTCCAGTCTCCCCTGTCATGGATGCGATGGGGAGGGGGGAGGAAGCAGCTTCCCGTGTCTAGCTGCACAGCTCTCCCCAGCCTGGAGGTTCCTCGAAGGTAACAATGGCCAGCAACCATACAGAAACCCCCAGGCTGGGCAGAACTGTGCAGCCAAACAGGAGGAGCCACACCAGCTTCCACTGCAGCCAGCAGAAGGTGAAGAGAGATGGTGTGGGATCCTGGCCTGTAAGTACAGAGAGCAGTTGCTGCTCATCCCCATCAATAGCTCTCCCTCACTGGCCCAACCTGGCCGCAGACCCAAGCCTCGCGTCTGTGCTCAGCAGCCATGCCACTGACCCTCGCCAGCCCAACACCAGCTCTCACGGGCTCTCTCTCCCACTGAGTGATGTGGCAATTCTATGCTGCAGAGAGGCAGGGTGTCACACTGGGTTCCCAGCACTGTAGCGCACAGCCCAGGGAGATATCCAATTACAGGGGTGTACATCAAGTCATAGAATCGTACAGCTCTCTGGCCCACTGAGTCCATCATCACGCACCCATATTTACATTAATCCTACTCTTAACACACTTTGTTCTCCCCTCATTCCTACCACCACAAAATACTACTGCTCATCTATACTCTGGAGCAATTTAGAGTGGTCAGTTAACCTACCAACCTGCAGGGATGTGGGAAAACCAGAGGAAACTCCCATGATTGCAGAGAGAACATACAAAAATAGCACTAGACGTCAGGATTGAACCTGCCTGGGTCCACTGGAGCTGTGAGGCAGCAGCTCTACTAACTGCATTGCTATTCACTGTAAGTGTTCGGACTGGAGGAGCAAGAGCACAACTTTATCCAAGAGATTGGGGGGATTTTCAGCTGCTTTTCCAACAAAGCAATGCGATCTCTTGCATCAGCTTGAACCATCAGGCAGATGGTAGACTGAACCTCTAAACAGAGCAGGGTATTAGTAATGTATCAGCCTGGCCCTGGAACATGTTGGAATGAATCTGCAACCCACATACTTGACTCATTGTCATGACCCAATGGATTTAATTTGGCTCCTCAATTGTAACTAGGAACCACATAATGATGACACCCTAAGATAATTGAGAACTTACGGCTAAGAGAGAATTGCCCAATATCATGGTGTTGACAGCACAGTAAAGGGATGTATTGCTCACTGTGCCTGGGACAACCTTCAATATTCCCCTGCTCTTTCAGTGCACCCCTTTTTTTCAAACGTTGATGTATATTTTCAAAAGTTGTTTATAGATTCTGCTGAGTATTCTAAGTAAAATAAACACAAGCATCTGCAAGATTTCTTTTGATATTTTGTGCTGTTCCTTTGCTATGTGGTGACAAACCCAAAATGTGTCTCCGTACTGATTCGTGTCAGGGAAAATATCTTGCATTATCTTTAAGACCTCTCGATAGCTTTTTGTAAAAAAAAATCTCAGATCATCCTTTTAACATTCTCTGGTTTAAAGAAAATCCCTAGTTTCTCTAATTCATCAGCATCATCAAAGTATCATCCTTGTTACATAAGTAAATTTATTCTGTTTATTTGTTCACCACCCTTTAAACTAGGGAACCTAAAGCTGGATAAAGTATTCCAATAGTCCAGCTCTTGTGCAAAAATACTGAACTTGTACAACTCGTGATGTTTCTATTTAAAAGCTGAAACATTTACAAAATGAGCAATATTCACATAATTACATTTTGTTTGCCCACTGCCACTTGTTGTTATGCATACCATCCTGGTTTCTGCACATGCTTTCACTTTTAGATTGGAGATGCAGATATCCTTGTTACATAGTTATAGACTAGTTTTACAGGTTTAGTGCAAGGGATTGTTTACAGCATGGAACTGTAGTTCTTACTACTTGCAGTCAACAGACCTCTCTATAATTGAAATTCCTGTCAATTGTGTAATGACTGGTAAACAAGATGCACAATGCTACAAATGTGACAAGTTTACTAAATAAATTGAACCAAAATAGAAAGTGCAATAACCTTGAATAGGAAATTTGGCAGGTCTGCCTCCTGCTTTGTTTGGGATCACTGATTACCTGTCTTCTAACAAAAAGCAGAGTTAACAGCCCTCTTCCATCGTGAGCACCACGTTCCAAAGTAATCAGTCATGGGGCAGTATAGCAGATTTACAGGTCCTTCAGCCCAACAGCTACAGGCCTGATCATGTTAATTTTTGTTTCTACTAGGGGGTACAAATGTAAGATTACAGTTTGGTCCTTAATGTACTATGTAACTGCTTGTCTGAATAATATTCATTAAAGTTTGCCTCTTGTTGTACTTGGATATGCTACCTGGTTATCTGCTGCTTTTTGTATATTTTGTTCACATTCTAAATGTTTTGGGTTCATTGTTGTCATATATTTTTCAACTCTGCATCTAATAAATGCCTTTTTGGCTTGCTGAGTAATGAATTCTGGGGTGTAGTTTATGTATAAACCACATTTCCTGTTAGTTGATTTTTCCATGAAAGACTGGTGTAGACCAGCATGAGGGCATAAAGGGAGGGAGAACAAAGTATTCCTGTCTGTTACTGAAGAGGTCTCTGGATGGATGGATACCTGCTATGAAGCCAGGCCCCAGCTGACGAGCAAGACCTTGCACACAATGAGGGACAGCCTCTAACCTCAAGAAGCAAGCTCGAACCCTGAAACAAATTAAGCCATTGCCACACTGCCAACCCACCCCTCCAAGTTTACATCATTCAAGACCTATTGTAAATTAATTTATTTGGCTTAAGTTTCTAATATATTTAACTCAAAAATATTATACTTGGCATTCTCTCATCCTATCTTTTTTCAAATGGATGCACGGACTTAGTGTGAAGATTCCCGGCAAAACAGCAGGGAAATCTTCAGAAATTATTCCAGGGTAATTTCACTGTGGTTCTGTGGTAACAGATGGGAACTGCAGACCCTTCCACAGATGGGTCAGGTGATGTCTAATGGAGTATTTAGTGTGTAAGGTGGTCCACTTCCACTGCCGTCAACCTCAACCCACTCCCCTGGCTTATAATCAATCAAAAACTGTTATAGATTAAATATACCAGAAATTTTAAAGCATTTAAATTAACTCCCAGCAATTAACTTAAATTGCAGCCTGTCTTCTTATCAAGTTAAGTAGGTCTGCTAAAATTGCAGCAAGCCCAAGATGGCATGCATTCAGCAGATGGAGTTCTCAGCACAACAGATAAAGAAAAAGGCAAAGGTTTGTTATTCCCTGCCAGACATCATGAGCAGTTCACTGATGAAGCACAACCTGGAGAGCAGCTTTGCAGACCCTTGGAACTTCCACCTTTTGTGTTGGAATCCAAAACCTCTGCATGGTCTGAAGTAAATAGTGATGGTTCCACACACAGCTGCAGGCAATTCTGAAAATGGTTCAGACTCTTAAACATGTCTTTCTCTTTGAATGCTGTTTGACCTGTTGAGTATTTCCAGCATATTTTGTTTTAATGTCAGGAATATACTGCCATTTCTGCATACGTCCACAGCCAGATTTATCAGCACTGTAGATGTCAAGTAATTGAAATCTGAAATGCAACAATATTACAATGATATCTTTGATCTTGGAGAGGAAAAACTACCTGTGTGGTGAATTGTTGGAATTGGCACAAACCCAGCAAGTAAAATTCTTCTTTCAAAATCCTTTATACTTCCAAGATTGCCTTTTTACTAGTAGCTTTGGTGTTAATGTCTATTTATGTGCCATTGATGCCTGATAATTACTCCATAGTTTAAAGGAAACACCCTTGAACTTCTGAGCTCGGAATGTTTCCTCAATCCAAACTAAATGTCGTGCCGGCCTTTTGAACTGGTGTGCAATCACTCCCTGGCTCAGTGTACTTCTGAAATAATTTCTCTGCCTGAGGAGCAGAAAAACCACATCACAGCAATGGATGGGAGAACATGACTTTTGTTCCTTTTCCTGTTTTTGCTCATTTCATATCCCCAGGGTTAAGTTCCAGGAAGTTCCCTTTCCTCATGATATTCCAAGAGACTAATATGTAATTTTGGGGATAAAACTAGGGAATAATGTAATGCAGCATAAATTTGTATTTCCTGCTCCAACATGATCTTTCCTCACCTGCCATATGGATTAGAATTTTGTGTACACATGTATTGAAAATTAAATTGTCCAAAACTCTCAAAAGCATTGCATGCCCAAACTTGGAAGACACACCTCTGCTGATATAGGTTCCCACCCTCTCTACAACTCTGATACCAAACACCAAGTCTGTAATATTTCCTGCAATATAAGGACTTGGACCACAATGAACTGTTGAACTAAGAAATACGTATCATGCACTTTGCAGAGAGGCAAATTTTGATCGAGGCTTCAGGATTGTGGGGGAGCTTTGTGCATGGGAGAATCTGAAATACAGGTTATGTCCCTGTAATCACGGGGCCACAACTCCTGTAGCATAGTTTCTGCAATCACTTTCCATTTTCAGAGGCACACTGCTATTGAACTGGGCATCATGCACCAGGATGGTGGTTGTGCGCCTCTCCCCAGGAAATAAGACGAGGAACTTTATGGAGTGTGGTCTTGACTATCCTGAAGAAATGAGCGCAATATTCACTGAATTGCTGTTTGAAGCCTTCCAACAACAAACCAAGAAGTAAGAAACTTCTGATGCAGAGTCTTGATCCAAAGCATCAACTATCCCTTTGCCTCCACAGATGCTGCTTTGACCTGCTGAGTTCCTCCAGCAGTTTGTTTTTTTTTGTTCTGGTTCCCAGCAACTCCAGTTAATGTGAAATAAAGATTGAGACAAACACGGATTAGGCTAAATATTGAACTATAAACTTCATTTTTAAATGAATTTGAAAGCCATAGGATTCTGAAATATTTTGGGTGAATTAGACTCCACACATCAAATTTGTTTATAGGGGCTAAGAAGGCGTTCAGCATTCATGAAGGTTTGGTGCTCACTGGGGGAAAAAAAAGGTCCAGTTGCAAGTTATACATCAAGTAACAATTTCAACTTTTTCTTTTTGAGAAAAAACTTGGGGTGGGGGAAAAAGAAATAGATTGCCCCAGCAAACTCTATGTAGGGACAGGGTATCACTGACTGCAAGTTCTTCACTTAACTGTGCATGTTGGTTGCAAGGGCCTGGATTTTCCTGAAATGCTGGCAATTCTCCACACACCTTTCAAAACTTCAGGCTCTTACAGTTGTGGACAAACACCCAAGTCTTGTTGAAGAGACAGAGAAAAAGAGGCTTCTTTTCAACTATTTCCAATTGTACTCTAATGTTGGAGTCCACAGGCAGCTGCAATTCGTGCAATTTTCCAGTTCATCGAACCTGCTGCAGGTCAGATCTGGGCCAGGACCAGTGACTTTATTCATTTGAATGAAAAGGACGTGCAAGGGAGAGGGGTAAAGTTCAATTAGTTTACATTTTATCTCACATTATATGAAATGTAATTCAGAAAGAAATGCAAATTTATTGAAATATACTTTCCGTTCAAATGAAGTATAAAACAAGAATGAGTGTTTTCTGTTGTTCTTAAGCATTTCAATTTTTTAGTAGAATGATATTTGTTTTTATTTTGAAAGAGTTCATATTCCTGGCATTCAAATACCACCAAAGTGAAAGCTGGTAATCCTGGTGGTTAAAAACGATATGTAGATGTGCCAGTGAAATATATAAAGGAATTAAGTTGAATAACTCTTTTCAGCTGACATGTATACAGTGGCCTCGTGTTCCATGAGTTCCTCTGATTCATTATTGTCTCGTTGACCAAACATCCATCCACTGTTCTTTCCTGAACTTGGAATGGATTAGTAGTACTCTTTTGAAAATTATTTTTTTCACAGGGAAAGTTTAATATCTTGTTTTAATAGGGGTAATTAATGTAGAAGAAAATTGGGGTAGATTTTGCCTCCACTGGCAAAGCAGATTATTGACCATTACAGAATATCATGGCAATAATATGAGGCTTGGTGGTGAAAAGAAAAATGTACTTCGTTTTAATTATCTTAATGAGTGAAGTGCTCTTGGTGTTTATGTTCCCACTACCATAGAATGGTTACAGCATAGGAGGAGGCCATTCAGCCCATAGTGCCCATGATGGCTCCCTGCCAAAGCAATTCACCAGTTCAATCCCCTGGTTCCTTCTCTGGAGTCTTGCAAATTTATTTATCCCATTCATACTTGAAGTTTACTCAGTCTCAAACTGCTACTTAACTGATCAGGTTAGCAAGGTCTTTTTTAATAATGAAATTAAGCACCAATAGCTCCAGTTAATTGTCAAGAGAAGCATAAATGTATTTTTTATTTGCATATGTGATATTGAATTCTTATGAAAGAAACATGAACATTGAATCTATCTCCACAGTAGCTGCTTGAGCTGCTGTGCATTTTGATCATTTTCTGTTTTTATTATATGTGACTGTTGGTGTGCAGAACTGTTTCCTGTCTATCAACTATTGATGGATAGAAAATTCCTAGCCAGCTCAAGTAATTAAATGTTTACAACAAACAGTCTGCTGGATGAACTCAGCAGGTCGAGCAGCCTCTGTGGGATGAAAGGAATTGTTGATGGTTTCAGGCCAACACCCTGCGTTTTGTCTTTCCTGTAAAATGGTTATAGAATATGAACAAGTTAGGGTTCTGTTTTTATTTCCTAGTTGTCAAGGTGAAAGACCTATCTAGTGACACACAAACATGTTTAGACCTCGGGAATACGGATGTTGGCAATGTGCCAAAGAGCATTCTGGTATGCGTGAAGTACGGAACAAAACTCTTGCTGCACCTGAACTGCATAGATCACAGCACTATCATAAATGCATGGAACTCTTTCTCGCATTGTGTTTTGGAAGTTGTTTAGAAGTTTAAATATCCAGAATTTTGAAGTTACAGATTTACCTTCTCCTTGAATTCTTGTAACATGCACAGTGATTCCTGTGCTTGGTTTTATGGTGCTTATATTTGAACAATCATTAACCTACTGCTGTTTACTGCTCCTCCAGGTGAGAAATATTGTCAGTTTGAGCCCACAGCCGTTCAAATTATTTTTCAAAGCTGAAGGTACCTGTATTGGTAAGTACACTTTTTGTTGAATTTGACTCGTATGCCTTTTTTTTAAAAAAGGGTGTGAATAGGTTGGAAGATGTTCAGAGGTTTATTAAACTGATACCTGGAATGAGCGATTTGCCGTAAGAGGAAATGTTAGATGGGCTGAGCTTATATCCATGTCGTTCAGAAGAGTGAAAAATAGGTTGATTGAAAGATATGTAAGCTCCCAAGGGGTCTTGACAAGGTGGGGTGGAGAGGATATTTGCTTGTGTGTTTTTCTTTTTTTTAAAAAAGGGGGCTTACTTTAAGCAGCTGAAATCTTTTGTGAGTCCTTAAATCTCTGCCTAAGGAGTGGTAAAAGAAGAGTCTTTGAATAATTTTTAGGCAGAGGTAGACAAGTAAGGGGATGAAAGGTTACTGTGAATAGGCAGGAATGTGAAACTGAGATTACAGTCCGAATTTATTGAATGGCAGCTCAGTCGAGAGAAGTCACGTGCACAAGGTGAGGTACAGGTACAATAAGAAAACTTGCAGCAGCATCACAGACACAGATTCAGACAACAACACGGAAGGTAAATTATGCATGAGTTATACAATGGTGAAGCAAAAAGACTGCAAAACAAGACATCAGCCCAAAAGAAAACCACAAGCATGCTCAAGCAGTGTCTGTACGGTGAAACATTTTGTTATTTTATAACTTCCAGACAATGTTAAAGCTTTTCTTTATAGACCTTTTCAATGAAATTGGCAGTGATATTAACAGTTGAAATCTATACTTAAGCTTTATTCTGTTCAGAGATGTATATTAACACTATTTGAATATCCAGAAAATTTTCAGTCCAGATTTTCCCACGGTTTCAGTGTCCAACCCTTGTACATGGTAATCCTGAAATAAATTATGGAGTCATTCTAAGTTTAATGTATGGAAACCAGTTTGCCAATAAAACTTCATTGGCAGGTTCTATGGTTTAAAAGAAAACTCTAATTTGGAGAGGCAAGCCCTTCCCCATTGGTAGCATACAAGTTTTTTTTCATGATTAGTGAGATCAACAGTATCCTGTGGTTTTCTTCTTTGTATCTCCATTTCTAACCTAAAGCAGTTTATAAATTGAACCAGAGTAAATAACCTGTAGAAAAAGAAACAGTTCACATTTTTGGTCAATAGACTTTCATCTGCCGGAGGGAAAGTTAGAGAAACTAGTTTTTAGTTCCAGAGAAGAGAGGGGGAGGGCCTGCAATGGAGTGGAGTCCAAGAGAGACTGAATGATACAAGTGATGGTGGTGTCAACTGAACAATTGTGAGAAAGGCATGTTGGAGGAGGTAAACGGGAGGAGAACAATCAAATCTGACATACTGGAAAAGAGAACAAAAGTCTGCCAAACAGTGGGAATGCCATACTGCAATAGCTGATTATCTGAAATTGTTGAATTCACTTTCAAGAACTGAATGCCAAGAAGATGAGATGCTGTTCCTCAAGTTCATGCTGAGCTTTATTAGAACAACATACAAGGCCAGAGATGGACTGGAAGTGGGTTGGAGAATTAAAATGGCAGGTGACTGGATCATCCTTAAGGACAGGCACCTTTCACTTTAGTTTTCTGTCTCTAACATGCTATGCTGTTTCAGCTCACAAACCTCAAAGGTAATATCACCAGTAAGAACAGTGCCAAACATTGTCCATGCTTTTGATTAACAAATGTTAAAGTTGTAAAAGTTAATGTTATGGTCCATACTACATACCCCATTCCCTAGCTGCCAACACCTTATTTCTCCCTGCCAACTCTCAGGTTGAAAGACTGTTCACAGCCTCAGTATTGAGCTCTTGAACACACAGCCAAACCGTCACCAAGGGTGCATTATTCCATCTCTGGAGCATTGCACAGCTCAACCTCTGCTTTATCTGCTGCTGAAACCTTAATTCGTACCTTTTGAAACTACTATACTTGAGTACTCCAATGCCCTCCTGGCTAACTTCTCATTTTGTCGTCTTGAGTGTATCCAAAACTCTGGCTTCTATTAGTTCCTCCTGTGCTCACTGACCTGTGTTGACAGCCACTTCAGCAACAGCTCAACTTTAAAATTCTTGTAGTTGCTTTTAATTAACTTCATGCTCTCACCTCTCCCAGCACGGCAACCTACAGAGGGAGGTCTTGCTGGAACCAGCAAAACATGAGGCTGTATTTAAAGTGCCACATACAGTCTCTGGTCAGTATATTGCAAGAAGGTTGTACTGGTACTAGAGAGGGTACGGCAGAGTTACATGACTATATTACCAGGAGTAGAGACTTGTAGTTATTAGGAGAGTTTGAACTGGCTGGGGTTGTTATTGCTGCAGTGAGTTTGATTTAATTGACATACGTAAAATTTTAATCAAACTAGACAAAGTGGATCAGAAGGACCAGTTTCCCTTCTCAGAACTCAATAACAGAATAAACTATTACCAGAAGGATTGGAGGGATGTCATTTTTTTCCCCCAGTGTTGGGATGATAGTGGTTTGCAATGCACCAAACAAAGGCAGAAATCCTCAGCACATTTAAATTGTATTTGGATAAGTATTTGACTTGCAAGACCACAGGTTCTGAGTTGGAAAGTGGGATAAGGTTGTTTGGGGCTTTTCCAGCCAACGTGGTTATGATAGGCTGAATGGTGATCTCCTGCACTGTAAATGCCTATAAAGATCTATGTGCTCCTCCAGTTCTGGTGAATTACCCATCCTCCATTTTAGGAACTTCAGCCTTCAGATGCCCAGATATAAAACATTGAAACTTCTTCCGTGAATATTTATCTTG
>JAUZTB010000048.1:30514877-30525404 GCA_034780895.1 Rhynchobatus australiae | reverse complement strand
GGGGCTATTTACATATTCAAACTCTCCCTGCCTCAATCTGAGGTTCCTATCTGTTTAATGAAGACTATCATCTGGTACCTAAGTAAAACAAGGTAACATGCCTTAATGGTTACCAACCGGCGGCTCTGACGTCTACCTTCGTGAAGTGCTTTGTGAGGCTGGTCATGGCGCGCATTAACTCCAGCCTCACAGAAAACCTCGACCCACTGCAATTCGCCTACTGCTGAAACAGGATTACAGCGGATGCCATCTCCCTGGCCCTACACTCATCTCCGGAGCATCTGAACAGTCATTGTTTATTGACTACGGCTCTGCCTTCAATACTCTAATCCCAAGCAAACTCACCACCAGATTCCGAGACCTGAGACTCAACACCTCCCTCTGCAACTGTATCCTTGACTTCCTGACCAACAGACCACAATCAGTGAGGATAGGCCAAAACATCTCCAGCACGATTATCCTCAACACTGGTGCCCCACAAGGCTGCGTCTTCAGCCCTCTACTCTACTCCTTTTATACTCATGACTGCGTGGCCAGATTCTACTCTAAATCCATCTACAAATTTGCAGATGATACCACCGTAGTAGGCCGTATCTCAAATAACGATGAGTCGGGGTACAGGAAGGATATAGATGTCATGACAACAACCTTTCCCTCAATGTCAGCAAAACTAGAGAGCTGGTCATTGTCTTCAGGAGAGTGGACAGTGTACATGCACCTGTCTACCTCAATGATGCTGAGGTTGAGAGGGTTGAGAGCTTCAAGTTCCTTGGAGTGAACATCACCAGTACCCTGTCCTGGTCCAACCATGTAGATGCCATAGCCAAGAAAGCTCACCAGCACCTCTTATTCCTAAGAAGGCTAAAGAAATTTGGCATGTCCCCTTTGACACTCACCAACATCTATCGAAAGCACCTATCTGGATGCATCACGGCTTGGTATGGCAGCTGCTCAGCCCAGGACTGCAAGAAACTGCAGGGAGTTGTGGACACAGCCCAGCACATCATGGAAACCAGCCTTCCCTCCATGGACTCTGTCTATACCTCTCGCTGCCTTGGTGAAGCAGCCAGCATAATCAAAGACGCAACCCACCCAGGACATTCTCTCTTCTCCCCTCTCCCATCAGGCAGAAGATACAGGAGCCTGAGGGTACATACCACCAGGCTCAAGGACAGCTTCTACCCCACCGTGATAAGACTATTGAACGATTTCCTTATACGATGAAATGGACTCCTGACTTCACAATCTACCTTGTTATGACCTTGCACCTTATTGACTACCTACACTGCACTTTCTCTGTAACTGTACTGTATGATTACTGGCTCAACTCCGATTCCCACACTAACCTGCCAGTTGGCCCGTTCGTTGTGACGGTGAAGATGCATTAGATGAAATAACTCCTCCGAATAGTGTTAAGTCCGTGGTCCCTCCAAATGGTGCAATAGTAGAGCTGTTCTCATCCAGACCCGACGTTTTAGCAGGGCTTGTGTGGGACTCCTGCGGTGCCTCAAGACCATAGCGTAGATTCTGTGTACTGGATGAAATGCTGTTGTCTCCAGCCTTTGGTTTCTGAGATGGGTCTTTCAGCTTGCTCTTACTACTCCCCATTGTTAAACCTAGAGAGTAAAAACTATAATTACTAATAGTGATAACAGTTTTCTTAGAGCAATAGTTCACAGCTAAGTTCCATTTCCTCTGCTTGACTGGATAACTGCTAGCTTTAACATTAGCTTTTATGAAAATAATAAAAATGTTATAATAGATATAACCTTGTAAAATTTTCCACAGCAATGATAAATCTGCAGCTTCACATGCCAGCCAGCTGCACCAGGAAATAGAATTACTCAGCAATTATTTCAGTCAATTGATATAAAGTAACAGCAGTTCATGCTTACAGAGCATTTAACACAGTAAAACAAACCAAAATGCCACATGGAAGCATGGATCAAGGAGTTTTATAGCATCATGGTCACGTTATTGGAGTAGCAGCATTCAATGGATACATTGCTTAGATGCACTGTGATGTCATGTCTTTCATAGACCTCTCTTTATTCAGTCTTTGGAGTGTGGTTGTCAAGTGGCAAAGCAAGCATTTATTGCCAGTCTCTATTTACCCTCAAGGTGGCTTAAATCACTGCAGTCCTTCTGGTGAAGGTAACATGGGGTAGGGCATTCTGGTGCTATTGGGTAGGGAGTACCAGAATTAAGACCCAGCATTAATGAAGGAGTAATACATTTCCAATCCAGAAAGGGTGTGAACTGGAGTGGAAATGTTGGATTACAAAATGTAAATGTCTTGAGACACCATTTTCACCACCCAAGTCACTTAAAAAGAGAAAATGGATGCAAGCTCAGACTTGACATATTGGTTCCCGGTTAGTTGACAGATAAAGTACAGCCAGATACTTTCTTTGGCTAAGGATGCCCCTTAAATTAATTGAAGAACAAAAAACTGCAGTTGCTGGAAATCTAAAAGAACAAAAGGCTGTAAATACTCAGATCAGACAGCTTCTGGGAAAAGAAAAAACTGAGTTAACGTTTCAGGTCAATGATCTTTGACCAGAGTTAGGAAAAATTAAAAATCAAACATGTTTAAAAGTTGCAGAGAAAGGGAAAGGTGGAGAGAACAAAGGAATGTTTGTGGTAGGGCAAAGATGAAGAGAAACTGAACGACACAAATGGTTGTGGTGCTGGCTGGCTAAGAGTTGTGAAGGCTTATTTATTTCAGCTGATCTATCTAGAAAACTACTTCCGATATTTCAATTTTTATTTCACTTAATACCCATTCTCTTCTTGGCAGTTCCTGTATGCAACTGTCTCCATCCTCCACCATTAAAAATTAGTGCACCGAAAGCAAATAATAGGAAAGAAAAACCCTACTACCCATTCAATCACTCTAAATTCTATCTAGTATTGTCCTTTGTCCTTCCATAGCCTGAGGTGAGCAAAAAATTCATTTTGCAATCCTTTATAGACCATACTGTACATTAAAAAAAACATTTAAATAAGTACCAAAGGGGATGATAAAAGAAAGAGACAAATGTTTAATGTAGAAAATCTACATTCCACTTAAACGTGCAGTACGTCGATAGGTGCTTAACATCACATAGAACTAGATTAGTGACCCAATAAAGACCTTTTGTTCTTGCCAACATTACCTACGCAGGTTTGTCCAATACATAAAAAACCCTCACTCAGTTCCTTGGCTCAGTGGCTTCAATGAGACACCCCAAGGACATAAAAGTATTAGCACAGATGAAGTCTTTTAATGGACAAACAATCAGCAGAAAGCCATTAGGAGGGGCAGCATTAACAGATATTCTCCGCCTTAATACAAACTAACTCCAGTGGACTTTCTAGCCGCTGGACTACATCTATCATGATTTCCCTGCACATACTGATCTGCTACATCGCATTTTGTCCAATATCTTTAATCACACCCCCTTATCCAAGTTACTCTGTATGGCCACCTGACCTGAACCCAACAGGACCTACAAGCCAAGTGTCTATTCCAATAGAACAGTTGGGTTCACGGTGGACAGTGCTGTACCAAGCCAGTTCAGTTCCAGATCCAGATGATTTCCTTCATATGCCTCTGTCCTTGATCACCATTCAGTATTTCATCAAACAGATTGACAGTTCAGTGCACGGTGTAGAGTTAGTAGGACGACTGCCCCATAGCTCCAGCTCCAATCCTTGCCATCGGCATTCTCCGTGGAGAGTTTTCACGTTGTCCCTCTGATCGCGTAGGTTTCCAATTTCCTACCACATTCCAAAGACAAGTCAGTTGATAGGTTAATTGGCCACTGTAAGTTGCTCCGTGTGTGTAGGTGAGTGGTAGAATCTGCAAGAAGTTGACAGGAGTGTGGGAAGAGTAGGTTACAGGAAAAATAAGTGGGGAAATAAGATTAATTTTTGAGCTGACATAGATTGGATGACCCAAAATAGCTGTCTTCTACTTTGTAAGGAAATACAAAATATGGGAACAGTATGTCCGAGGCTTTTATATTCATGGCGGTAGCTGGGTCACACAAAGAAAAAAAACATAAGAGTGCTCATGGACATGTTGGGCATAGATTTGTTGACATCAGACCAGATTTTAATTATATACCCAAGCAGAATATTAGCATACCCATCATCTCTACATACTTTATCTGAAGAGATGTTATTTGAAAACATTTGGCAGAAAATTGGATTAAATATGCATTACCAGGTCTTCCTGGAGCATTTCAGGTTCTGCACTCCATCACCTGGGCAATTCTGAGCCTTGGTGTTATGACTGACACAGAGTTAAGTGTATGACAGCCTGGTATGGATTCTCCAATGCACAGGATCACAAGAGGGTGCAGAGGGTTGCAGACTCAGCCAACTCCATCACGGGCACAACCCTCCCCACCATCAAGGACATCTTCCAGAGGTGATGCCTCAAGAAGGTGGCATCCATCACCATCCAGGACATGCCCTCTTCTTGTTACTACCATCAGGGAGGAGGTACAGGAGACTGAAGACCCACACTCAACAATTCAGGAATAGCTTCTTCCCCTCTGCCATCAGATTTCTGAATGGTCCATGAACGTTACCTAATTTGCACTATTTATTTATTTTTGTAATTTATACATTTTTATGTCTTTGCACTGTAGTGCTGCTGCAAACCAACAAATTTCATGTCATACGTCAGTGAGAATAAATCGGTTTCTGATCCAATACCAGCTTTGTCAATAAACCTGCCCACCTCTACATCTGTAACATTTTCTGGTTCTGCCCTCCCTCAGCTCATCCACTGCTGAAATTGTGATCAATGGCTTTAGGTTGCTGTTTCTAAATTAATTATTGCAATATGTTAGCCATTCTTCCATCGTCTACCCCACATAAACTTGAGCTCTCTGATGTACTTTCTTGGCCTTCTGATGTACTTTGGCTACTGTCCAACAATTTCTTAAACTTTAAGTGCTCAACATTGTTTTCAGAGACTCACTTTCCCCAACACATCTCTGCAACCTCTTCCACACTGACACGTCTAATAGATTCGCTCCTCAGATTCTAGCAGTTTATGCTTTCACAATTGTAACAATTGTGTCCATGTTTTCTGGTCACTCCAGAATTCCTTCCCCTAACTCACTCTCTCCCTAGCTTTCTCTTCACCCGTTACGCCTCCCTTAAAATGAGATAAGTCTTATAAGTCATATGTACATTGAAACACACAATGAAATGCGTCTTTTTTGCGTTACTGAGAGTGTGCTGGGGGCAGCCCGCAAGTGTCGTCACTCTTCCGGTGCCAACATAGCATGCCCACAGCTCCTAACCTGTATGTCTCTGGAATGTGGGAGGAAACCAGAGCACAGACACGGGGAGAACGTACAAACTCCTTGTAGACAGCTGTGGGAATTGAACCAGGGTTGCTAGCGCTGTAATAGCATCACGCTAACTGCTGCACTTCTGTGCCGCAAGCTCCCACAAAAAAAAAACAGAATGCTGGAAGAAGTCAACACTTTAAGTCAGCATCTGTGGAGGCAAAAGCTGCAAGTCGATGTTTCAGATCAAGACCTCATGTTAGGAGTCCTGATGCATGGTCTCAACCTGCAACATTAACCTTACATCTTTTGCCTCCACAGATGCTGCTTGACCTGCTGAGTTCTTTCAGTGTTCTTTTTTTCATTCCAAATTCCAGCATCTGCAGTGTTTTTTATCTTCTTACAATCTCCCACTCTAAAAAAGCCATTGATCATTTCTCCTGATATCTTTTTCTGTGGTAGATTGTCATCTTTTTGTAGAATGATTGTCTGAAAGTACTTGTGTCAAGTGCCTTGGGATATTTCACTATGTTGGAGGTGCCATTTAAATGAAAGCCTTTGTTGTTGTTGACCTAGCATGATCTTTATTGAGGTCTGTTAACTCAGTTTGTCAGGAATCTAGCCTATTCTTCCCTGTACAGCTCTGTTAGTCACCGCCTTCACCGGAAGAACCACTGGGAAACCAGATATAGAACCACAAACTTTATTTTCAACTGTTACTTGAATTGATCATCAAACTTAGCCATAAAATGTGATGCTAGTTAACATCTCAATCTTTTCTTCCCCTAAAAAGATATAAAACATTACCAAAACACTGAAGGAGGGTGGTCAGGGACATTTTGTTTATAAACGTTGAACTGCTTGAAAACAGAATGTTCTTCCAGAACAACTGCAGAGCTCATAATTGTTTTTAAAAAGTTAATAACCAGAAGAAAGAAAGAGGTAGGGAAACAGTGGAAAAGTGGGACAAAGAGGGTAAACTCTGTTCGACAGACAACACATCCAGTGGCTGAATGACTATTGTAGCTCAGCGGTGAACCAATATATCATTTTGCAGCACCAGAAGTAAAAGCAACACAGTTGCATTGGCCAGGTCTCTCCTATTTTAATCTCTCCCACACTAACGGCAGAGACCTGGGTTCAATTCCGGCCACCATCCGTAAGGAGTTTGTACGTTCTCCCGTGACTGTGTGGGTTTCCTCCGGGTGCTCCAGTTTCCTCCCACATTCCAAAGACGTACATGTTAGGAAGTTTTGGGCGTGCTGTGTTGGTGCCTGAAACGTGGCGACACTTGCGGGCTGCCTCCAGAACACTCAAACGCAAAAGATGCATTTCACTGTGTGTTTCCATGCACATGTGACTAATAAAGATATCTTAATATGCACCTTAAAAAAGGATTCATTTTAAAGTTTGAAGTTTCTACTTTTTAATGGATTGTGCATAATTCCTTGGCCAAGGTAGTGGGCAGATGCTGCTACTGATGTGCCAAGTGAGATTTTGACCTGCCAATAAAAATGCCAACAAGATGAATAATTGCTCTCAGTGTTCAAATGGCATCTGCAACTGATGGCTGTTTAACACCACCAACATATTCCTGTTTACAGAAGAAAAGTGAGCTGGAGTTAAGGATAGAGCATTGCTGGTGAAGGACAAATAACTAAATCATGTTGCAGATCCAACAGAGTAACAAAAATACATGTGAAGATAGGCAGCCATTACCAAGGAATTACATTTGGCACAACTGGCAAATTATAGCAGCGTAACTTTACTTCAGGACCACAGAGACCAGGATTATCTTCCACCATTGGTGGTTCTAACATTGTACGAAAAAATATCCAGCTTTTTTGATACAGGATATATGCTTTGCAACAAATAGTTTAAAATGTTAGGCTTTGCTATATCACAAACCCATCAAACACAAAAGGATAACATTTTCTTTTTTTAACATCAGAATATCATTGGTCATTGATGAGAGGAACAAATGAAACATTTATATAAAACAGAACATGTAGCTTCTTAGGGATAATTTGTCCTTGTAATAAAATAGTCAAGGCAGAAGATCGAGAAAGATCTCTGATGGCATCCCTACTGGTTGCTAACATGGATCTGCCTCTAAAGAGAAGAGGGGAGATGCATTACATTTATAACGCTAAGCATATCTTAAGTTGAGATTCAGAAGAACAGGGAAGAAAAAAATAGGGTAAGAGAGGCAGTTATATCATTAATTAGTGTTGCAATAGAAGTGAAAAGGAACACTGGGAAAGGCAAAGACAAAAGATTAACTTGACTGCTGAAAAATTACTTTGTAATGATGACACATTTCAGCACACCCATTAATAATGAAACTGCTTTTTCCTGGGGAAACTCCTCACTATAACATATAAAAATATTAAAATTCAGCCAGACCACTGCAGACACAAAATCCACTCCTCCAGCACATAATCATGGATTACTACAATACAGTAGCAGGTCATTCATTCAATGCAGTTGTGCTTAGTGAGAAAAGCTATCTGCTTAAGCACATTCCTCTGCCTTTTAATATTTTGCATAAATGTGGCTGACAGCATAGTGCTGAAGGAGTGTTAACAAATGAAGCTCCATCTCAACATGCACGGAAAATCCCACAGGCCAAATCAAGAGGTGTCCTGGTCAATGTACTTCCTTCAAGTCAAACACATTAGAACAGATTTAACTGTGTTGTTATTGGAATTATTTTTACTGACAAAGTGACCACCATATTTACCAATGTAACAATTACAGTTTGGAAGTCAATCATGTCCAGTGATGCATTTTGCAATATTCTGTGGATAAGATAAAGTATACATACATTTAAGTTCCTTCTTTCTCAATTTTCACCCTTTGGATATTAAGTGCCTTTACCAGCTGCAGGAATCCCTAGATACTTCACAGCCATTGTTATAATGAAGTGTACTCACTGTAATAACATAAGGAATGTAGCAGTTAATTTGCATACACAAAATGCCACAAATAAAAGAAGATAAACAACCAGCTAATCTGTCGCAGTGATGTTGGTTGAGAGATGGCAATGGCACAGAAGTTTAATGTCCTGCCCTCCTCTGTGCTTCTGAGACCTGGACCACCTTAAGGAGGTATCTCAAACCACTGGGGAGAATAAAAAAGTGTCTCCTCAAAATTCTACAAATTCACTGCAAGGATAAATGGCCCTGCTGGAGGTGTACAATGCTATGCTTCTGTCTGGCAGCATGTCAGAATCCATGAGGAAGGGCATCATTAGCCTTATCTATAAGCAGAAGGGGGAGATGGCAAGCATCAGAAATTGGAGACCCATCTCACTGTTGAACGTAGATTATAAGATCCTGTCCAAGGCCATCGCCAACAGGGTCAAGTCTGCGCTGGGACAGGTGATCCACCCGGACCAAACCTGTGCTGTACCTGGCAGGAAGATCTTTGACAGCCTTGTGCTGCTCAGGAACATGATCGCCTATGTGCAGGACAGAGGGGTGAACACCTGCCTGGTCAGCTTGGACCAGGAGAAGGCCTTCGACAGGATATCACACACGTGCATGTTGGACGTGCTCTCCAAAATGGGCTTTGGGGAGGGACTCAGGAATTCGATCCAACTGCTCTTTGCAGACCTCAGTAGCGCAGTCCAAATCAGTGGGTGGGAAACAGACAGCTTCCCCATCAAGTCTGGAGTCAGGCAGGGCTGCCCTCTCCCGTCTTGTTTGTGTGCTGTAGAGCCCTTTGCCAAATCCATCAGGGGGGACGAGAGCATCAGAGAGCTGATATTGCCAGGCAGTGGGGTCACCCAGGTGAAAGCCTTCTTGTACATGGATGACATCGCTGTCTTCTGCTTGGACCCAAGGTCAGTTCGCAGATTGATCTGCATCTGCAACCAGTTTGAGTTGGCATCAGGGGCCAGAGTTAACCACGCAAAGAGCGAGGCGATGCTCTTCAACAACTGGCCTGACCAATCCAATGTCTCCTTCACCATCAGGCCTGACTATCTGAAGGTGCTGGTGATCTGGTTCAGAGGGGCTGGGGTGTGCAACAAAAATTGGCAGGAGCAGATTGGGAAGGTGAAGCAGAAACTGGGACTGTGGGAATGGCACTCCCTATCGACGACTGGGAAGAACCTGGTCATCAGGTGTGAGGTGCTCTCAGGGCTGCTGTACTTGGCACAGGTGTGGCCTGTTCCTCGCTCCTCCGGCTTGGAAATCACCTGTGCTGTCTTCTGGTTCATCTGGGGATCCAAGATGGAGCAGGTCTGATGGGTCACCATGCATGAGTCCCTGGACAATGGGGGTAAAGCTGTCCCCAATGTCTCCCTCATCCTGATGACCACCTTTGTCTGTGGCTGCATCAGGCTGTGTGTGAACCCAAGTATGTGGGCACCAAGTTGTCGCTATGTACCAGGTTCTACTTGTCCCTGCTATTGCAAAAGATGGGTCTGGCCCCATGGTCACACAGTGTCCCAGTCAGCTAGATGTTGCCACACTACCTATCCTTTGTGGAAAAGTTCTTCCAGACCAACTCCTTTGACCACACGTCCATCAGGCAGTGGTCAGCACAGAACATCCTGCAGACACTGCAGGAGAAGGACTCAATGGACACTTGGGTGGTTCCCTGAGCAGACTGTCCAGACCATCTGGTAGAATGCCTCATCGCCAGAACTCATCAACAAGCACCAAGACCTTGCTTGGCTGGCGTTAAGAGGGGCCCTTCCAGTCAGATCCTTCCTGCATGGGCAGAACATCGCCCCCAGCATGTGCTGCCCCTGGGAGGACTGTGCTGGGGACGAGACAGTCACCATCTCTTTGTGGACTGTGGGTTTGTGAGGAGGGTGTGGCGAAAGATACAAGGGTCCTTGTCACAGTTCATGCCCAGCAGCTGCTTAAGAGGATTCTCTGACCTACGGGCTGTTGCCGGGGATGCATACAGAGACAGACATCAACTGCTGCTGGAAGGTCATCAGCTCGGTGAAAGAAGTCCTTTTGATCTGCCTGAAACTTGCTGGTCTCCCAGCACTGAGATGTCTGTAGGGGAATGCTGCTGACCGGCACATTCCAGGCTGCAGGAGTACGTGCTGAGGGATGTACTGAAGCTGGGTGCAGCTAGTGCAAGGGCACAGGGTTCTTCTGCCACAGGAGAGGGAGGGGTGGGGTCAGGTGAGGAAGCCCCTCAAATACTGTAAATATGGGATCGGGGAGTCACCCCAGGGAGCCCCGCAAGTGGCATTGGTGCTGTGTTTTTA
>JAUZTB010000048.1:30207129-30226984 GCA_034780895.1 Rhynchobatus australiae | reverse complement strand
GGTTACGGATGGAGTGTAGGTGTTTGATCTCACCAATGTAGAGGAGGCCACACTTGGAGCACCAAATGCAGTAGATTATATTAGGGGAGGTGCAGGTAAATCTCTGCCTCACCTGGAAGGACTGTTTGGGTCCCTGGATGGAGATGATGGAGGCGGTATAGGGGCAGGTGTTACACCTATGGCAGGGGCAGTACCCTTACACCAACTGTACCATTATAGTATCTGACTCCATCTTGAGCATTCACTGTAATTTTCTGTATTGGCAGTTTGACAGTTTGTTTTGAATATTTTCCACTCAGGTGAAGAAATTTTTTAAAAGAAAAAGGACCAACCTAAAAATCTTTTGAACTTCTTTTCTTAATCTGAAATAATATTTTTTATTTCTCCTATTTAGTTTATAATTTTGCATGCATCTTGGAGATCATTTCTGTAACCATTTTCTCAATAGTGGAGTTCAAGTTTTTCTATTGTTTCCTCATAGTTCATTTCCTTGACACGAAGGGACAGTTTTGTTGCTCTTCACTGCATGTGCCTTTTGTTGCATTGTGACCAGAAAATGTGGCACAATAGTGCAGCAGTCAGTGTTGTTGCCTCCAGGGTTCTAGGTCGAATCCTGTCCTCAGCTGCTGTCTATGTGAAGTTAGCACATTTTCTCTGTGAGTGCGTGGGTTTCCCCCATTTCTGCCAGGTTCCTCACATATCTCAAAGGCGAGCTGGTATGTTAATTGGCTACTGTAAATTACCCCTTATTTTGGAATGAGGGATAAAAGTTAAGTATTAGATGCCGCTAGGTACATTAATCAGAGCAAGGTCCTTCACTGGGATATGCATGAAGTCATTGACTCAGTGTATCCATGCCATGAAGTAGGTAAGTGGCAAAGGAATCTAGAGGAGTTGATGGGCATGTGAGAAAGAATAAGTTGCAGTGCTACAGAGAAAACAAGGAATGGGGAATGAAACTTTGTGGATTGATCTGCTGGGAGTTGGATTTGTTTGGCCAAATGGCTTCATTCTGTACTGTAATGTCAGTAAGTAATGTAGAAATTGTTTAGGTGTGTGCCAAGTGTAAAGTTCCAGCATAATAGTTAATGATTTGTACACCACATTTCTGACTGCATTCCTTCCAGAAAAAAGTAAGTAACATTTTTCTGGCATAGATGGGAAATTAACCACTATAGTCGGATCTTGACCAGGTAACACTGGGGTGGAATTTGCCATCAGCAGTAATGGGACAATACACATAGTTAAACTTGAGGAAATCAGCCCACTAAATTCTAGCAAATCCTGGTATTCCAGAATACGCCTCTCCTAATTTTTTTTTAAAAATTCTGGCAAAAATTGCAGAAGATCAATGACATGCAAGAACAGTGATAGCATCAGGCAAACCTAGCAACCGATCATGTGCAAGCATTTCCTGAGAGCAACAAAATTAAAAAATACTCATGTTTTACAGAAATCAAATTAATTTGAGACACACACATGGGTTTAATGTAGAAGCTGAAATATCAACCACACTTAATTCCTTTGTGGAAACAGAGTTGTTAAGTGCAATTTTGAAAGACTGACAATCAACATATACCAATTAATTTTTTTTGGATCAAGGAGATTGTCCAACAGTAATTACATCTAATACACTATTACAAATTCAGTTATACTTCATTCGACAAGGCTTAATATTTTCAAGGCTGCTTACAATGAGAATGATGTGTAAAAAGTTGAAGCTCAGGTCAAATCACTGAATCTCTGTTGATTGCATCTGTGAGCAGGGTTTCAATAACAGCATGCTTTGGATTTCTGGATTTAACTGTCAGTGGTTGCAGCTGTCAGAAGTTGCTAATGGTAGTGCAGACTGATAATAGCAAAGAATCATATGTGATCTATATTATTTTCTCTATTATAATTTTTTCAAATGAATACTAATCAATGGATAAAAATTTAATACCTACCGCATCGAGTTTACACAAATCACTACAGATACTGGAGACAAGAAGCAGGATCTCTTTATCCCTCTGCACCATATTCCTCTCTTCCAAATTCTATATCTTAAACTATATTTAGAAGCATTATATTTATGACCACATCATGCAATGAACCAAAGTCTATGGAAATCATGTGAGGAAAAGCTCCACTGGCTGGAGTCATAACAAGCATGAAAGTGTGGGAATCCGATCACATAAACCTCAGGTTTCTGCTGTAGAAGGTCTTTAGGTCAATGTTTCATGCCCATCTTTAGGTGCTTCAACAATGATGATATTTATTGATGGTTGAGTTTTCAGTAACATGCCCAGCTCCTCAGGTAATGAAGTTGTCCATGTCTGCATGTAGCAACATTCATTCTTCGGTTGATAATTGATTGGCAAATAACCTTTGCACCACACAAGTACCAGGGAATGATTCTCTCCAACAAGAGAAAGTCTAACTACAGCCTTTCTTCAACATTTCACCATTGCCCAGAAAATTGACTGGACCAGCTACCTAAAAAAGTATACCTAACAAGTGCAAGTGAGATCCTGGGTATTCATGAAAGAGTGACCCATCTCCTGGCCCATCAAAGCTTTTCTGCAACCCATGATGCACAAGGTAGAAATGCTGTGGCATCCTCTCCAAAGAGGTAAGGAGCTCAATACCATTCAGAACAAACAGCTGACTTCATCAGTAGTCTACCATAAAAATTCTATTGTGCCTGCAGTGTGTGCTATACACCAAATTAATTCAGCAGCCACAAGAGCTTCTTCGTCAGCATTCATCAAACTCATGACCTTTACTAACTAGGAGGACAAAAGCAGCAGGTGCATGGGCACATCACCTTCTCCAGCTCATACACTCTCCTGAGTTTAAACTATCTTCCCATTACTTCATTGTCAGGGAGCTGTAATCCTGGAACTCTCTTCTTGACAGCACTGTTGGAAATCTGCTACAACATTTACTGCAGCTGTTCAAGGGAAATTAAGAAAGCAAATTAAATGCTGGTCTTCTCAGTGTTTCCCACATCCAATTAATGAATAAAAGTAATCATTCATTACATGCTTGACTGCATGGCAAAGCTGTTACTTTGAAATAATTTATATAAATATTTTTTGATTGTCTTATATGCCATCATTTTCCTTCTAAATGATGTAAAGGCCATAAACAGGAAGACCCAGATGATTACAGGGAGAACTGTATAATTTATAACCCATGTGGCTATGGAGCAAGATTAATGGAATCCAAAAATTAAGGCAGAAATAATAACATAATTTACCATGAAACTGGATAAGTATTGAAAAAGAAAAAATATGAAATAATGGACAAATCGGGAGAGTAATTGGAGGGTAGATACTCCCAGCAGAAAACGTCATGGCATGGATGCAATGAGTCAACTGATCTATACTGTAATTTCAATAAATTCATATGTATCCCAGTGAAGAATCTTGCTCTGATTAATGTACCTAGCTGCATTTAATACTTAACCTTTATCGCTCATTCCAAAATAAACTAAACATCTTGGAACTTTCATTTATAATAATCAAAATTTATAGTTAGTGTATCATGGAATCAATCTCTGCACAAAAGTCATCAAACATTGAATTTCTGAAAGAGGCCTTTCACACATGACTAGAATTTTGTAAGGAACGAAACAGCCTAAGCAGTAATGTATAGCAGTTACTGTTAGTGATTTACATCATTGCCATTTCTGTGTTGTTGTTGGCAAGATGCCTGCATGTGATTATATTTAGTTAGTGAATTTAGAATACAGTAAGAGATTATAATTAAATTGTAGAAAGAACTCCTTTTCCATGTGCGTGATTAAATATGTGGCCAATTTTTTGATTCTGATAGTCTTTCATTCTCTCTTAAATGAACGTCAATGGCAAATACATTGTTGCACCATCAAGTAATCAGTAAAACACCCCAAAATAGCAGTTCATACCACAAATAAACTGTTTAAATATAATATAATTTCACATAGCATTAACAAACTTGCTTGACATGAGATTAAGTCAAAATTTGTAAAGCAAAAAATATTTCCCTACGTTAAGTGATTACAATTAAAAAAACATAATTGGCTGTAAAGTACACTGTGAAAAATGCTACATAAATGTAAGTTTGTTCATCTCTCACTTTCGTGTTGCTAAATAACCAGATGAATCTTATGGTTCAGTGTTTTGCATTCTCTCCCTGCTTGGAAAAAGCATTTTGTGGGCTCTTTATTATTACAGTCACACCAATGTGGAATGAGTCACGGCTGCATGGTGAATATTTGCAGGATACAGGTGACAGGGCACACTAGATGTACTGTGCTCCCACAGCCCCACCAAGCTCAATGTTGCATTTATTTTTCAGCAACTAGTTGTGGGAACTGTGGTATTGGTTAACCTCAGGCAGAAGTTCCTTAATTTATTTATACTGCTTAGCTAGATCAA
Organism: Rhynchobatus australiae; assembly: GCA_034780895.1. NCBI lineage: Eukaryota > Metazoa > Chordata > Chondrichthyes > Rhinopristiformes > Rhynchobatidae > Rhynchobatus > Rhynchobatus australiae. The sequence goes on along the minus strand of JAUZTB010000048.1, from coordinate 30,222,581 downwards.
CAATTCTTTTGCCGTTTCCAGAGAGGTTTATGAATGCATAATCTCAAAGTGGTTAAAATTAGACAAGCAGATGTTGGGTGCCTAAACATATATCTTCGATAAATTTGAATCAAATCCTCCTATATCTAAACAAAAATGTTGCTGATGCTGTTGGGGTGAAGTGTGATGAGGTGAGATCTAGGGAACTGAGAAATCACAGGATGTGGATGAGGGGAAAGGATTATGAACTTTGCTGTTGAAGTACAGAACCTGCCAAATTCTAATGGGAACACTGTATTGCATTTGTTATCTTTCCTTTCCATATGGTCCCACACTCCTCTTCCACTACTTAACAGGGCACTGGGGACAGTCTGACGTGAATAAAATCAACTTTTATTTGGCACCAAAGTGACTTCATTTATTAAGCAAAATTACCATAACTTGACAAAGGGAGATCTTACAAAATTCACATTTTCCCAGGGATCCAAAAGTCACATATCAAATAATCTGCTGTATAATTTCTTCATGTTTCTTATATTTAGCAGAAGCACTAACGTTCCTAGCAAAGTTAGGAGCCCTCAGATGCAGATGAATGAAAACAAAATCACAATAAACAAATAATCCCTTTATCATTAATTTAAGTTTATGTTCTAACTTTGAAGTATCACAACCTTTAAGATATAATGAAATATGAACTGTAGAAGCATTATCTCAAATGCTTGGTGTTTTTCTTTTCCTTAGTGATATAGTACTGATAACATATAGCCTAGTTTGTGCTAACCTGATGAAGGACTGAGTGAATTTTTGTTACTCAGTTTTCCATTATATATTAGGTTTAGTTTTGTCTACACATCAAAGTTCCTGGCTTATACTTAACGAGCATAGAATTATTCAGTACACAGAGTTCCTGAAGTTGTCTGGGAATCACTTGGAACTGCCAAATAGGGCAACTTCAACATAAAGGTGAGGAAGGGAGGGCAAAGGCTGGGCAAGTCACCATAGACCATTACTAATGAGCAAATAATGATAGAACAGAGGCAAAGTCATTGGGAGTTAGAAGGAAGGAGGATCTAAAAGGGGAAATAATAGCTTTGGAAAGAGCTTAATTTGAAATGATGTAAAGTACAGTTGTTACCATCACAAAGAAATGTCAAGTGGGTTGAAATACACAAAACAATCCAGAGAGAAATTGCTTACTGAATGGCCAAAAATTCTGCAAGGCTAGCCAAACTGAGCTCACGATAACTGTCTGTTAGGAGAAGATTATGACAGTTGCAAATACATCGAGTAATTTAAATATGTTCCTGGTGCTTAAACAAGAAAAGAAAACTTCCATTTATACAGCACCAGTCATGACTCAATTCACTTTACAGCAATTGAAATACTTTTAACTGTCATTGTGGCAATTCAAGGAAATGCAATTTTGGTCTCAAATTAAAGTGAGATAAATGACTAATTCCACTTTAATGATATCAGTTGAGGGACATCGAGATAATTCCCCTGCTGGGGGATCTCATATTTCTATCTATGAGGGCACCTGAGGCCCTGATTTGATGTCTTATCCAAGAGTTGGCAGGTCCTACAGTGCAATATTCCCTCAATGGTGCACTCAAGTGTTAAGTTAGATGAAATGCTCAAATCTCCAGAGAGGTGTCTGAACCCACAGCTTCCTGATTCAGTGGGAAGGGAGCTACAACTGAGCCAAAGCTAACTTAAATGAAAGCTGCAGCATAAAACAGGTCAGTCTAGCTGGGCTCCTCAGTACTTTGCAATCCCACATCAGTGGAATCTAACAAGCATGGCAAAAAGTTCCTTCAGTATCCTCCTTGTAATCATATCAGGGCAAGGCATTGAGACATTTTCTCAAAGTTTTCAGCTGACAACATTTTTTTTTTCAACCCTTGTTGATAAGCAGTTCCTTCAACCTCACCTTGCTCAATTACTTACAACTATGAACTATAAAACATGGGATTTTTGCAACCAAATCTAACCTAGTTTTAAATGTTGGCTTGCACTCTGCTTCTTTCACTTATGTCAGTCATGCATCTTGCAGTTCAAAACTCCTGGTTTGTGCTTCCACTCCAGTTTGGTGGGTTATGAAGTGGTTACTGAGGCCCATGTGGATTGCATAGACTCTGCCACAGCTGGGGAGGTAGGTACTTGATGGGAAGACAGGTGAGTAGTTTATAAGGTGATGTGCTTCTTCTGTCATTTACCCTGCACTCACAGCCCAATGTACTTGACGATTTCAATGCCATCGAGAATGTTCCTTTTCCATTTTGAGTGATTATGGACCAAGGATTCCTAGGAGGCTTTGAAAGCATCCTTGAATTGTTTTCTTTGTCCACATAGTGGTTTCTTGCCATGACAGGGCTCAGAATAGAGTCTGTTTTTGGTGATGGGTGTATGAGAGACTCTTCAGAGCTGACTAAGTAGGGTGTCAGTTCTGGTGGATGTTGACCCAGGAGAGATTTTGGTTCATTTATCCTGTCAGGGGATTTGGAGGATTTTGTGGAGACACAATTGACGGCATCTCTCCAGTGTTTTGAGGTGCCTACTGCCTGTAGCCCATGTCTCAGGAGCATACAGGAGACAGAGATCCCTATGTCCAGTAGACCATAAGCTTTGTGATGTTTGAAGTCTTGATCTTCAGACAGCCAAAGGCTGTGCTGTCACAGTGAAGGTAACGATAAATTTCATTATTAATATCTTCCTTTATTGAGAGGACACTCTCAAGATCTGGAAAGTGGTCTATATTTTCCAATGCCTTGTCATAGACATTTGTTGAAAGAGGGCAGTACCATACCTTGGGGATTAGTTGCCAGAAGACTTTTCTTTTTGCAGACATTATGTGCAAGGCCTATTGTATTTGTCAGTGAATGAGACAACAATGACGTGGAAACACAGGAAATTCTGGAGATGCTGGAATCTGGAGCAACACTCAAAAATTGCTGGAGGAATTCAGCAGGTCAGGCAGCATCCATGGAGGGAAATAAACAGCTGACATTTCGGGCCGAGACCCTTCATCAGGACTGGAAAAAGAAGAGGGCAGAAGCCAGAATAAGAAGATGGGGGGAGGGGGAGGAGCACAGCACAGGCAGGGGATAGATGAGTTCAGGTGATAGGTGAGTCCAGGTGAGAGGGGGAAGGTAGTAGGTAGGGGAGGCGAAGAAGATGTAATAAACTGAGAGGTGATAGGTAGAAGAGGCCAAGGGCCGAAGAAGAAGGAATCCGGTAGGAGAGGGCAGTGGACCATGGAATAAAGGATGGAATGGGGAGGAGAGGAGATGGGCAGGTCAGCAAGGTGGGGGAAGGGAGCCATAGGACTAAGGGAAGGCAAAGGAGTTGGGGAGGGGGGAAGAATAAGAAGGGGTGGGGTTACCGCAAGTTCAAGAAAGGCCATCAGGTTGGAGACTCCCAAGGTGGAATATGAGGTGTTGTTCCTCCAACCTGCACCTGGCCTTAATGTGGCAGTAGAGGAGGCCATGGATAGACATGTCAGTTTGGGAATGGGAAGTGGAACTGAAGTGGGTGACCACCAGGAGGTCCTGGCTGTTGCGGCGGATGGAGCGAAGGTGCTTGACAAAGCGGTGACTTGGAGTTTGGCTTGTACTGATACATCACTAGGCTGGAACCACATCACTTTTGTACTCATCAGGTACTGCTCCCAGCATGCCCTACTGCACTCCTCATTAAACCGCTCCTGTGGTCTGACAGTAATTATTGAGGGATTAGTAAGCAGGATGTTGTAGTGGTGTGCAGTTCTGCCTCTGCTGATGGTGCACAATACCTTTGAACTGTTAGATCAGTTGTGAATCGCTCCCATTGGGCATGATTACAATCATAACATGATGGACTGTATCCTTGGAGTGAAAATGGGACTCTGTCTCCTCAAGGATTATGCAGTGGTCATTTTGATTAATAGCATGATGACCTGATCCATCTGCCACAGGTAGATGGTGAGGACGAATCAGGTAGGTTTATTCCTCATGTTGTTTCATTTACTACTGTTGTAGTAATTGATATAGCAGCTACGTTCTTCAGGACTCGCACAGTTGGGTCCATGATGGTGTAACCAAGCCACATTTGGAGATCAATGTTGAAGTCCTCTACTCGGTTTACATACTGTACCCTCGCTACTTTCGGTACCTCTTCCAAGTGTTACTCAACATGGAGGAGCACTGTTTCACCAGCCGAGAAAGTATGGTAGGTGTTAGGAGGAGGGATCCTTACCCATACTGATGAGATGTCATAAGATTTCATGGGGCTGGAGTCAATGATGAGGACTCTGAGAGCTACTTTCTCCTGCCTGTATACCATCCTGCCCACTTCTGGTGGATCTGTCATGCTGATTGGACAGGACATACACAGGGATTGTGCTGAAGGAGTCTGTCACATTGTCTGTAAGGTAAAATTCTGCAAATAAGATTATGGCATGATGTTGCTTGACTAGTCTGTAAGACGGCTCTCCAAATTTAGACACCATTCTCCAGATGTTTGTGAGGAGGACTTTGCAAGGTTGATCTACAGCATCTCTCAGTCTGCTGGCACATCCTTCACCTCAGAAATGCGGGAGATAAAGATGTGAGTTTGTGACTGAAGTTTCTCTTTGCTAAGTTTTAGAGCTTCAGCAAGGATACTGTCTGTTCTCAAGACTTTGCTGTCTTCCAGTTGAGCTGTTCTACTATCTGTTGGTCAGAGAGGTGGTGAAGGTGGACAAGTGGTTTGTTGTGGGGATGGCGTCAAGGCGATCACATCAAAGAAAGAGACATGGTTGAGTGTTTTTAAGTGCTCCTTGTGGCCAACACTGACTCTTTCTCTCTCCTTGATGAGCTTGCTTCTGTTCTTGGTTCTCAAACTGGTGGGCCCTTGGGTATTTGGGCCACAGATGGCATTGAGGATGCTGATGAATCTGCTCTTGTCATGTTTATTAGCAAGTTACCGGATCTTCCTTCTTTCTACCCACCCTCTGTTTTTTGGGTCAGGGGTTTTCTGTTGGACCTCGTCCTTCAGGTGCCAGCAGAGCTGTTTCTTTTTCCTTAAGACACGGCAGAATGTCCAATGTAAATAGGCCACGTGCTCATGGATAATGACCCAGTGAATCTCTTGAGCACTCTCATCAAACCAGATCTGGTGTTTTCTGGAAGAGAAGCAAAGTGTCTCTTCACAGGTACTGAATCGTGTGGACTTCAGGGCCATCCAGACAGCTTTTAGTAGGAAAAGTCAGGTTGTCTGTGAGGTGCTGCCTGATTGGAGTTTCTGTGGTATCCTTGAGACCTTCATCATTGATTTGTTTGCAGCAGTGTTTCTGCCATTGTTTTGGGGCCAGGCTTATGGAGATAAAAGTTTGGATTAGATGGCGACCAGTCTACCAGTTTCGGTACCTGGTATCACAATGAAACATTGTTAATGAGTGTACCTGCAGAAATCATGGAGCCCTTGATTATTTGCCAAATAGAACAATGAAGGTCTCCAGAACCTGATGAAGAAAATTCTTCTCAAATGGCAGCTCACAGACAACCCGATATCTCTAACCAATAGTGTCCACAGTATCTGGATAGCCCTGAAGTCCACGATATTCAGCTGCTGTAAAGAGCCTCTTGGCTTCTCTGTATCTGACAAATATAGAATGGGCAAGAAACAACCCTTGTCAAAGATTCAAGTAACTCCAGCAAGTCACTGCAGCAGTATCCATTCATCAGAGGCCTGTAGTTTCTCCTTTACAAGGATCACGTTCTTTTGAGGGATAACTAGAGATATAGAACCTTATAGCATGGAAACGTACCCTTTGATCCACTGTCCATAAAGAATCTATTTACACGAATCCCTACACTTCCATCAACTCCCCTTAGACTGCATCTTTTACCTACACACCAGGGGCAGTTCACAGTGGCCAATTAACATTCCAACCTGCATACATTTGGGAAGAAACCAAAGCAGATGGGTGAAACTGACCCGGTCACAGGGAGAATGTACAACCTCCACATATACAGCACCAAGGGTCAAGAGTGAACTCAGGTCACTGGAGATGTTAGTCCGTAGCTCTACCAGTTGCGTTACTGTGCCACTCTAAATCAACCTGCATTCTGGATACAGTAGCAAAATGGTTAGGTTACTAGTATCCAGAGGCCTGGACTATTAACCTATGAGTACTGATTACAGACAATGACTGCAGACAATTGACCACTGAAATGTCATGTTGAGTTTATTGTCATATGCACAAGTACAGTGAGGTGCAGGTGCAATGAAAAACTTGCTTACAGCAGCATCACATAGCTTCAGAACACACAGAACATAAATTATACATAAATTGTACATAAATTATATGAGACAGTGAAGAAAAAGGCTCTGCAAAACAAGTCATTGGTGCAAAAACACAATTCAAAACAAGTTCTATGTAGTGCAGGAGGTGATTCGTAGTGTTGCATTGCTGAGATGGGATCAGGGTTGCGCAGGTCGGTTTAAGAATCTGATGTTTCTAGAAAAGTAGATGTACTTCAATATGGCAGCTGGTGAATTTTATTTCATCCAATCAGTAAATCCAGAATGAAAATCTAGAACCAGCTATGTGGCAACAGTACACCAAATTGCCACAACAATCCATTAGGATCACTAGAGTCTCCTAGGGAAGGAAATCTGCTGTTCTTAACCAATCTGACCCTTATTTGATTCCAGGCCCATCTATGTGTTTGAGTTGCAACTGAATTGAGAAATTATCTTTTAGCCATTCAGTTCAAGGGCAACAGAAATGCACAATTAATGCTGGCTACAGTAAAAACAAATAAAAAAGGCATTAAGCATGTGCCCAGAGTGCTTCCTTCTGGTGTTAACTTATCACATGATCCAGGACTTAAGCAGTATAATAAAATCATTATCTTGAATTGTATTAGGATTAAGTTTGATGGGAACAGAACTACATTGTGAGTAAAAGAAATTGGGTGAAAAATAAGTTGTACGTCTTTAATAACAGTTGGCCAGTTGCTTGCAGATTACCCTGTCATTTGTATCAGATAAATTGTTTCCTAAAGATAGATTAGATTTAGAAACTAAAGGATTAAAATGGCATGCATTATTCATACCGCGGATTTCCTGTCTTAGAAATCACTATTAAATGTTATTTGATGCCATTCATTTCTCTCTTGATTAATTCTAAATTTACAACACAACATTTTTAGGCTCTTCTTATTATGTTAAAGACAATGACTTCATTCTTTCTGAAGCAAACTGAATAGGCAGCATTGTCAAGCAGCCTTGTAATTTAGCTGTCTACCTTTCTGCACTGCCAAGCCATCGTTTGATTGAGTATCAGAAGAAATTTAAATGGTGGATTGCAAGACCCCCAATGTTGTTAATGGAAATGGAAAAAAAAAATTGTACATGTAATTACATTGTAGTCTGCACAAAAAAGAAAATCAATACATGTCGGCCCATTGAGAAAGTCTGCCTGGACACACTACGGTTGAGAATGGAAAGGTGGTTTGAGGTCCTCTAATATTTTTGGAGCAAACAGTAGGCCAAGGTTATAGTATGGCAACGCCAGTCCAAAAGTGAAAGTTTATCAGTCAGTGCTATTATATAAAGTTCAAAAGTAAAGTTTATCAATCAATGCTATTGTATAAAGTCCAAAAGTAAAAGTTTATCAGTCAGTGCTATTGTATAAAGACTCTAGACAATGACATAGTGAAAATGAATTAACCTTGTTCTGTTAATGGAATTAAAACTCAGACAGGAAATGAGATAAAAGGCAAAGATTTGATCCAGGGATATGATGGAATAATAAATATAATTCAACTTGCCAAAAACGTCAGGGCAGTAAACAGACCTGTAGGTGACTGGGTCATCAGGGGAGTCCTTTGTCACATGTTGGATATTCTCAGCTGTTTACAGCAGCAAAGGTATGGATAGATCTTCAAGCTAACAGACACATGGGAAATATTCTGAAACTATCTGTTTTTTTTTCTCCTTTCTGAGTTTGGTCTCATTTTCCACCCACAATAAATGAGAGAAGTGAAGCAGGTAATTAAAAAGTCTATGTCAGCACACAAGGTTTTAACTGGGACAATTATAGAAAAAAGTCAGTGACAACCAGCTCCTCCATAGAGCTGGACATCAATGATGAAGTAGCTGTAACTGTTGGTAGAGATTCAACATAGAATCTATGGTAGTAGCAAGGTCAGTGTTTTTTCTGATGGGGGAGAAGTTGTTCATGAAGCACAGGCTACATGAAAGCTCAAAATACCCTGAAATAATTTTGATTGGATTTTTGAGAATGTATTGGTTTTATAATCTCCTAACTCAAGGACACTTCAAGCATAGAAAGCAAGTAAACAAACAAATGTGCTGCTCAGTTCTCTATCGCATTCATTCTGAGGAGACATCCAAAGTGTTAAAGCTTTATATTAAACAAATTATAAGAATTCATCAGACTCAGACAAAGAAATAAAATAACAATTTTAATTTAAAGTGTACCAAGCAGACAAAACACACATACTCTTATAACTTGAGCTGTAGTAGACTGCTTTAGAGTTAACAAAATTGGAGGTTCATTATACATACAAAAGAAAGTAGCAAATAAGCAGTTTTAAAATGTCTGGAATGGACATAGCTGGATAAATTTGCTTTTCTGTTTAATTTTCCAGCTTCCCAATTTTGTAATGAAGATTAACATCACTGAATAAAACATTAGGTGGAAAATGATCACAGTTGAGTCCCTGTTGACTGAGTGTCAGTTCACAGTTGGTACTGAATCATACGTGAAAGTCTTACTCAGTACCACATTTTTCATTTTCATAATTGTCGATTATGTGAATAAAAAACTTCTAAAATAAAACCAAAAAAAATAGGTTATGTTGAAAACCATGGCTCCTTGTAGTGGAAAATATACTTAGAGGTCAATTTGCAAACTTTTATTTTTGCTAAAACACAGATTGCAATGAAGTTTATTTTTGAGAATGAATCATCCAGAGAAAAGACGATTGTGCAGGAATCAAATTCTGATTTTCTCTCTATTAGTTGCTTTACTCATGTTTGGATTAAACACTAAGACCGAGCACTTGGTGGAGAATGAGCCAACTACAGAACAATACAACATCTGTTCCATTTTCAATTCCAGCTATTTCAATCTGGGCATTACTTTCGCACAGAAACTTTCAGGCTGGCATTGGAAGGACAGATTCAATCAGCCTCACTTTAAGTCTAAGGCCCAATATAAATAAGCTTATTTGTAAAGTAATTCTTGATGATTTATTATTAAATCTCATTCGCGTGTGAGCACTGGTATGATATGTTAGTAGTCACACGAAGGTTTACAAAAAGCCATTGAATTGCAACTGAAGATGTAAAATAAAAACCTCATTAATATTTGGCTTCAAAATATGGGATTGCAGGCAAAAATCTATATTTTAGTGTAAACACAATGCTGTATTTATAAAAACCTGAACTATCAAAGTGACATCACGAGAATCTATCATAAAAATATTGGCCTGATGAAAACACAACAATGTTGTGTATTTTTTGCTTCCCATTTCATCATACTATCAAAGTTATTTTATTTATTTTTGAAGCAATGAAATATAATTGTCTATTTTTTTTCTCCTGGACACTAGTTGTCACAACCTTTTCTAGGCCAGAGAGCAGAAGGTCAGTCCATTCTGAAGCTTTCATTCATGAACCAACTGGCATTACGTTTCTGTGATTCTGCTTCTGAAAATGCTGAGCTGTATAAGCTGAGCTTCAATACCTCGACAGGAGCATAACTCACGGTAAGTAGGTAGGAGTGACTCACTCCATGACATATCACTGCATGCAAACACATCTTTTAGAGTCCTCCATATTTCCCATTCAATACTTGCAAATTTTGCATGCCACTTTATTAGAGACGATGAACCCTGAAGGATATTTGCATTACACTGGTGATGAGGGTAGGATGGAAAGGAATTAAAGCTGCCTGAAGTAATTGAATAAGTGTCTTTACTTTCTTAGGAGGTTCAGGAAATCTGGCTTATCACCGAACACTCTAACAAACTTCTACAGATGTACTGTTGAAAGCATCCTGACTGATTACATCATGGTCTGGTACCACAATTCAAATGAGCAGGAACATAAGAAGCTGCAGAGAGTAGTGGACTCAGCTCAATACATCATGGGTACATCCATCTCCTCTATCAGTAGTATTTCCATGAGGCGCTGCCTCAAGAAGGCAACATCTATCATCAAAGATCCCCACCATCTAGGCCATGACACCTTTTTGCAGCTACTACTGGGCAGGAGATACAGAAGCCTGAAGTCCCACATTACCAGGTTAAGGAATAGCCACTTCCCTTCAACCATTTGGTTCCTGAACTAACTGGCACAACACTAATCACTACAGTTTAGCAACACTATGACCACTTTGATTATTTTGCACTAAAATGCTTATTTTTGTTCTAATTGTGTAGTTTCTTGTAAAAATTGTGTATAATTTATATTTAATTTGTTTTTCTTGTGGATGCTGCTTATAATATATGATTCTAAGTGCCTGTGATGCTGCTGCAAGCAAGTTTATCGTTGCACCTATGCATACATGTACTTATGCAAATGACAATGAACTCGACTTTGACTTTATAATTTAGTGACTTTATACTCATGGCAGTAGAGTGAGTCTGGAAGCTCATGATTAGTCTCAGTATCTTCAATATGAAGACTTGAAGTGATGGGTCTCAAGTTCAGACTCAAGCTTAGGAGAGATAAAAGATAGTGCATGAGAATTGCTGATTACAAGCATTATAATTGTTAAAGTGGGAAAGGTACAGGGTGGCCCATCAGACCAGAGGAGAACATAGGGTAGCACAATGCACACCTGGTAGACCTGTTGCCTCATAACACCAGGGTTCTCCCTGTGACTGTGTGGATATTCTCCAGGTGCTCCAGTTTCCTCCCACATCCCAAAGACTTGTGGGCCAGTAGATTAATTGGCCACTGTATGCAGGTGAGTGGTAGAATTGAGGGTTCAGGGGGTTGTTAGAAATTGATGACTGTGGGGAGAATAAAATGGGATTAGTATAGGAATTGTGTAAGTGGGTGTCTAAAGGTTGATGTGGACTTGGTGGGCTACATGGAGAGCAAAGCTCAAACAATATATGTGCCACTATCACCAAAAATAAAAAGCACAATAATTAGAAAATTAAAGTGAAAGCTAATGATCAGTATATCAATTTGAATGTTTATACAGCCGGTGACAACTCAACATGGACCGGGATACAGACATGAAGTGATTCAGTAACTTAGAAAGCATGCCAAATCTGAAGACGTGTTCTGAGGAAATACTGAAAACCCTGGGTTGTATGCAATGTGTAGTTTCTCATAATGGTCAAAAATAAAGCAACCATTTATAGTGGCACACTACACAAACAGACCAACTCTATTTGGCTCAAAGAATCACAAGTGGGTTGTCTGGATAAGCTTCCAGTGAAATATGCAGTTCTGCTCAAACATTTGTATACCAGCATCAAAGGCACAAAGCCAAGCCAAACACTCTGCCAATTTACTGCAGGCCTAGGTTGCCACAACACACACTCTAAAGGCTGGACGAGAGAAGTTGAACAAGCTGGAACAATAGATAAACCCCACCTTTTGCAGGGACCAGGTGGACCTCTCACATTCCTATGCATAATTAAATATGAGTAAAGAAAACCTACACTTTTTAACAATCATCAAACAATCATTATTAAACAATTAAGAGGCATTATTCATACACCAAGCTACCTGGAGTCAATCACCCAAAATACTTTAGGTCACCATTAAAAAGGAAGTCCAACAGTGGCTGTGCAATCAAGCTGATGTTTTGGTTCAAATTTTTATAGAGGACACAGTGGACCAGGGGCTCTAATGGAGCTGCTGCCTTGGACCTAGGTCTACAGTTCCATAAAGGTATCCTCATGAACACAGCAATGGACCACCTTCCTGTCCCAATATATTATAATATTGAATATTGAGAATCCAAACAGAATACCACAGTGAATTATCAAGATTGCCATGTAGAGAGTGTAGCTGCACACCCACAAGCAGAAAAGAATATTTTTTTCTTTTACAGTGGTAGAGACAGCAACATTGATCCAGTATTAAAGTAAGTTTATGAGTACAGCTGGAGTGACTGGGTTGATTCTGACTAATGCTTGGTTAAGAAAATAAAGGTTTTCCATCACAGCCATCACAAATAAGTCCACAGAGTAGCTATAATGACAAACTACATCCTTTTTCATCCAGCCTCAAAGAGAGGTCAGTGCATACAGTTAAAGTGGCACTAAAGAAGCAATCATACAAGGCAGATGAGGTCCTAGTATGAATCACTGATTTGGGAATTTTCTTCTGAGTCACAGGTTGACTTTTCTCTCAGTGGCAGGTACACTCCTGCAGATATGCTGATGCTTATAAGACTCAGGATACACAGGAAGATTATGAGTTCAATCATACTCCTGAGGTGAGCAGTACAATTGTTGAAACTGAGTTGACAGAGAAATTGAATGATGAAAATTAAGAAATGTTTGATTCAATGAGTCCAGAGATGAATGCTACATTAACAACATTTGTTCAGTCTATGGAATCAACATTAGCAACGCCAGTAAAGAAACATTGATCAAACATAATTTGAATCACAAGTAAATGGTTGAACCTGTAAAGTTATAAATATTGTTAAACTATTTCATTCTTTCATATATTTTCAAGGGGCAAGGTAGTGTAATATATGTAGATGAGAGTGATTTCACTGCATGATACATTTGATCATGTGTATGTTTTTGTGAGCATATGTGCAGTCTGAGAAGAACCTCAGTAATACAGACTCACTTTCTAAAGGTCTGTGTGTTTCCCATGTATTACTTCACATATTCTGCATATTGCTCCAATAGAGACTAGAAGTCTACAGGGGCATATACATTACTACAGCTGACATCACATCAGTATACCCACTATTTGTGGTCTTGCATTTTGTAAACCTGACACAATTATATGAGTAAAAATGAGGAAAAAATGCATTATCTTTCTCATGTCTCAAAGCAATTTCATGTTCAGCATCTAATACTGCAGTTCATTAGACTAATAATGTAGCAACAAAACATTGCAAGTTCCTTCACAGGAACACAGGAAAAAAGTATTGTTCTACATAAGATTCCATAAACTGGAAGGAGACAGACCATTGATTTAACTTCCCTTGATGACTGGCAGAAGAATCTCATCAGAAAGACACTTGACATTCCTGCTCTTTGGAGTAATAGCACAGGATTTGTTATATTCACTTGCATCATTACAAATTAATATTTTATCCAAAAGATCACCACCTGCAACAACTCAGTTCTGTCTGCTTAACAAACGCTTATGATTTTCCTATTATTATTCCCCTAAACAAAACTTCAATAGATTCAATTCAAATACCTTTCACATGTGTTTTTAATTGGGTAACTGCATAGTTGTAATTTTATTTAAAAAGGAAATGGAAATACAAACCTAGATAGAAGGTGATGCAGTCTATGAGGAATTTTCATATCAGTGAGTTTCTAACAATGACAAGGTTCACAAATATACAAGTACCTCACTGATGATAACAACTCAAAGCAAAGAAATAGAGGAGCTATATGTGTCTGTCCCTAACACGAGTTACTGATAACTTCCAAGTTACTTGCGGTCAATTCTAAGCATGCACTGGGACAGAAATTTTATTCAGTAATGTAAAACAAGCATTAGAGAATCCAGTTAATAGATTGTCAGTTTCCATGCAAAGTCTTTATTAAATAAAAGAATGGCTTTTTCTCTCTCCTCTCAGCCCAGAGAATATTGCATTTTAGCAATTTCTTTAACTAATTTATCCAGCTTTTTGTACAAGTGAACAATGTGCAAATCTCTTCTCATTAGTATTTCAGAAAGAATATATTCCATAAACAATATATGAAGTTGTAATATACTGTTCACAAAATAACATGTGAGTTTCATGATCCTTATCACTGTATCTTGTTCGGTCTGGTACCCAAATATTAACTTAAGTTTAATTGGGTGTGTATTCATTAAAAACAGATAATTAAATGTTTCTGTGTAAATAAATTAAGCATTTGTCAATTAATATCAGCAATGTTAGTCGCAAGATTTTGTTTCAAAATGGATCTCTTCAATAGAACCATTCAGCACTGGATGAGACAACTTGAAAGAGCTTTCAATTAGTTCCACTCCCCTGCTTTAACCTTATAAATCCATGCTATTTTCCTTTTTGAGAATGAATTTAGCTCTCTTTTTGAAATTTGCTATTGAATAGAGTAGTAGTAAAAATAGCTTGCTGCAACTGATAGCTGGTATAGAGCCTCTGAGGTTCATCCAAAGTTAACTATCACCATCTTCTGAACTGTTTGTTGTATGTCTTCCTCTACTTAGAACAGTGCTTTAAACTGAAAACTGAATGAAGAATGGGGATTCTCAGTGAACCCTTGATTATAGGCTAACTGGGCAAACTTCTGCTTTTCAGAAAGAAAGGTGGACATACTCCACGTAAACAACTTGAGAAAACTAGTGATTTTATGTACTTTCATGGTTTGTTCACACTGTAAGATCAAACAAATAATGCAACCACACAGGCTAAAGGATAATAGGTTGCATAGTTGGGTACCTAAGTTACAATAGCTGTTGCAGTTCATCCAGAAACCAGAACCAAGCCAAGTTTATCTGTAATTTGGTGAAAGACAACATGTGTGCGAATAATTTCACATCATCTGATAGTTGTTTTATTTTAAAACAAAATCACCCAGAAAAATAAGATGGCACAGACTTAATAATGGCACAGACTCATTTGGGAGGAGGGTTTGGATTAAAATGGTAAGGAGTTAAAGAATACAATTTAAAATGACATATTAAATAAAATCAAACAAAGCATTAAAATAATCTAACATCAACTGAAAATACTCTATCAGGTAATATAACTATTGGCTAAAAAGATAATGCACAGCGGTATAAGCAGGTAACGCTGCTGCCTCATAGCTCCAGCGACCTGGTTTTGATACTGACCTCTAATGCTGCCTATGTGGGTTATGCTACATATTCTCCCTGTGATTGTGTGGGTTTCCTCCAGGTGCTCTGGTTTCCTCCCACATCCAAAAGACATGCTGTTTGGTAGGTTAATCAGCCCTGTAAGTTACTCCATATGTAAGAGAATCAGAGTCAGATGACAGGCATGTGAGAGAGAATAAGTCATAGTGAAAGAGGTGGGCGACTGGGACAGATGAGTTTGTTCTGAGAGATGGCATAGACCTGATAACAGAATGGCCCCCTTCTACTTTGTGAGAAAATAAATATGAAATTAAAAATATTAAGTCAAAATCATTTGTTAATTTAAAACAACCACAAATACATAATAAAACCAAACACAATAAGACCCAAGTCAAATTAAAATATCAAAATTAAGAAATTTAAATATTGCTTTCTGGAACTAAAATAAGATATCTTTATTAGTCACATGT
>JAUZTB010000048.1:30171873-30183397 GCA_034780895.1 Rhynchobatus australiae | reverse complement strand
TAAAATGAAAAGCTAAGATTGTTTTTCACATTTTGTCAAATAAGTTGCAAGGGCAAGGAGTTGGTTAAAGCAATTTCGGGTGAATCCAGGGATGTGACAGAGTTCCAGATCAGAAACAGTGGTTGACAAGTATTCAAAAATATTTTTAAAAGCAGATAAATATTTGGAAAAAAAAAGGAACATTTGAAAGGGTCAAGCTAAGAAGAAAGTGAAAAGGACAAAATGTGTAATCATGCCAAGCCTGTGAAGTTGCAGGTCAAATAGCCTCTTTTTATGTTGTAAGGGCCCAGGTTTCTATGAACATATGTCCAAACTATCAAATGGATCTATTATTTTAAGACTAGCTTCCCATCATCCAGAGATGCTTGAGACTATAACTGAAGTTGGCACAGCAATACCAGGAATTAAGCTGGTTCAAATAAATACCAAGTTACTGTTTTTACGCATTCAATATAACTGGAAATAAGGGAGCTAATTCCAAACTTCGAATGTTACTCATGTCCCATGGCATGAAGTTACGTTCTGACAATCATGTGTATCAAAAATATTGCATTTGTGTGGGAAACTTCCTGAATGGTGTTACTCACAAAAAAAAACAGATTGCTACAGAATTGTACTAAGCATAAGGGATTTCAATCATTTGCCTTGCTGCCTCAGAAAAGCAGTTGCATAATCAAAGACCCTTCCCAACCCAGACATTCTCCCTTCTCCCCCACTCCCATCGGGCAAAAGATACAAAAGCCTGAAAGTACACTCCACCAGGCTCAAGGACAGCTTCTATCCTGCCGTCATAAGACTATTGAATGGACCTCCTGCACGATAACACGGACTTTTGACCTCACTATCTGCCTCATTATGGCCTTGCATCTTGTTGCCTACCTGCACTGCACTTTCTCTGTAACTGTAACACTACATTCTGAATTCTGTTATTGTTTTCCCTTGTACTACCTTAATGTACTGATGTTGTGAAATGATCTGTATTGGGTGGCATGCAAAACAAAGTTTTTCACTGTACCTTATGTGAAAATAATAAGCCAATTACTGTAGAGTTCACTACAGTTTTGTAACGTGGGAATATTAAAGAAGTTGGAACACAGAAGACTGAAGAAAATTGATTAAGGTATTCAAAATCATAAATAGTTTTCAAAAAATGAATAAGGAGAAAGTTTATTCAGTGTCAGAAGAGCTGATAATCAAATACAGATTTTAGTTGATTGATAAAAGAATCTGAGGCTATATGTGGAAATTTATTGCAATCTGGAATACATCACGCTCAAGTGCAGGAGAATCACATTCATAATGTAATATTAAAAAGTGAATCTTTTAAGTACTTGGATTAGAAAATTACTATGCTAGTTGAGATTAATTAATTAGTTTTACCAAATAGTTGGTGCAAGATTCCTTCTGTATTTTTTTATTCACTAATTCCCAAGATAGATTTAAAAACTTAAAGAATATATTTCTGTTTATTAGCACCACTTTTATAAGAGATTCACATTATTTTGCATTAAATGAACTACTCCCCCCTTAATCCCATGCCTAAGAGCTCTTAACTAAAGAAAACAAATCTACGTCTTAGACATTTTGGGCCATGTTCAAATTATGGAATGCTTTACCCAAGCTTCTTGAAAAGATTGGAAGAAAACACATAACTGACTTGATAGTTTTCTTCTAATGAAAACTGTTTGCCAAGAATATCTCGACATGCAGAAAAATTGACCTATGAAAATATAAACATTATTTCAACTAGGAATTCCCAGTGATAGACTGGCCACAATTGACTTCTGGGTCCGTGGCCTCAGTTCTATCCGTCTCCCAAGTGATGCGATCTTAGCTAGAACCTAAACTCAGCATCCTGACTAGACTAATGGCAAACATCAAAATTCTACATCCTCCCAAATGATATTTCTCTTCTGTATGAAGAAGCATTTTGCAAAGGTTGGCAGATGTTTGGCATAGTTTTACGTGTTCTATAGACTGATTTGGCGTTTTTTTGTATGTCTTATACTATTTCTGGCAAACAGACCTCAGACCTCATTAGAACAGCTGTCAAATTAATTACATGTTTATCTTCATTCTGTTCAAGAAGCATCCTAAAAAAAAGAATTTGTAAAGAATGAAAAAATAAATTACTTAAGTGCCTGCTGTCCAAATAAACTGTATCACAGTCAAACACATCTGTACTTTGGATTCACTTTTGTGCCTCCCCAAGAGAAAAGATTGATGATAAAAGATTTACTACCAGTGATACAATCATGGTGTCTGGAGCGAAGTAGAGACTGGATTCAAAGAAACATTCATGAGGCGAATCTCACGGCATTGATGCAAATTCTGAGCGTTTAAAATTTTAACAGTGAAATGAGTAGTTACCATAAGTACAGAGAGAATGAGAGAAATGTACCCACACTTGAGCTGTAATGGTTCCATATACTGGATTAAACAAAAAGTAATATAGTCAGAATCAAACTGGAAAGATTTGCTGCAGTAGGAAAAGAAGTCTGCATTTAGGACTCCACTACATGCAGAGCGCAAGGAAATACTCTTACACTACTGGCGTTGAAATGTTAATAGATTCAAATTCAAATTAAGGCTTGGAGGTTATTACATAAACCTAGAGATTACTGGTTTATACTAATACTGAACTTCATAGGCTAGAAATTCTTCAGATCTTACAACGACATCCAAAGTCTTCCATGAGTTCTGAAATTGAAAAGCTGGCAGAAGAGACTAGGTACCCAGTGGGTGGCAGGGTGGAGTGGGAGGGAGGGAACTACTGGGAAGGGGTAGTTGGTGGAGAGCGTAGTATTGGTGGAGATGGCAAAGCAAATTTGGCCTGAATGGGTTGGTTCTATAGTACTGTGCAAGGAGCAGTGTGGTTATCAGGGGATGGAAATAAACATCAGACATAGGTGAAAGGGAGCATGGACATCAGAGGATGGAGCACAGTGGTCTGTGGGAGGGGAGGTGTGGGTGTGGGGTGGTCAAATTTGTATTTGGGTGAGGGATTTGTATAGGCAAGGTGGTGGTGGGGAGGGCCAGAAACATGAGCAAGGAACTGAAGATCTTCAACAGCAGAGGATTGGGAGGTTGCAATAGGTGGTGTATAAGCATCAACAAGACTTTTGAAATGAGTATCTACTCTAAAATGAGGGGCAACTTGGACTCCAGAGAAATATACCAGGGAAAGTCAGGGCCTCCTTTAACTAAAGCCAAAGCAGGCCTCCACTCTCCAGTTAATCCCTGCCTTAATGTGAGCTGCCTGCACGAGTGTCAAATAGGCAAACACATTTTGCACAAGTAATATCAAAATGTATGCTGTGTGCCTTTTGATGGCATATCCTGGAAGTCTCCTCGGAGACTTGGAGAAGTGTGCTATGCATGCACAAAGATTTGGGTCAAGTTCATTCACAAAGCACCCAAAACTTGCACCACTTGAGACTAATTCTAGCTCTTTTTCTTTTCCAACACAGGCATAAATATCCCTGTTAAAATGTTGGAGATGGAAGTGTATTAACCAACATATACTTATATTAGCAATGCTGGTTCCTAGGCTTCAACTTGTCAACATCAATAATTTCACAGTATGTTAATTTATATCTCACTCAGCAGGATTCTTGAAGAAATGTCAATAACCACTAAAAAGCAAGAACATGTATTGTGGTAATGTTAACTCCTAATTATCTTAACATGTATTCTAGAATTATCTCACCAAATTTATTTTAGATCTAACATCTGAACTGGCCAGAAAGGTAAGATTATCTGCCAACTATGCGCTATCTGTGGATCGAAACTCATCTCTCGAAAGCCTCCCACTGAAATTCCTGCAGAATCTGTATCTCCAACCATGTTATGATGGGATTTCACCCCTTTGATCATAAATATGGAACAGAAGTTTAAAAACTCAGTAGGTTTGACAGATAGGTTTCCTCCACTTTTTGACATTATGGCTCTCTTTACTTCCTCTGTACCTCTAAACCGACTGAACTAGAATCAATATCTCAAGCCAAAATATATGAGGGGATTCTTTTCCACCAAATCCCCAAAGCATCCATGAACTGGCTGTCAGGAGGCCATGAGCAAATCTTTTCTTCCAGTTTTTGCTCCATCATCATGAGGAAGCACCTAGCATCCGCTTGAAGAGTGGTCATCTAAAACTGAGATGCACAGAAATTTCTTCTCACAGAGAGCGATGAATCTCTGGAATTCTCCACCTCACAGGTTATGGAGGCTGGATCACTGGAGGTATTTAATGAGGAGATAGATATATTTTTGAAAAGTTGGTGAATTGAGGGCTCAGTGGAACTAGCATGGAGGAGAATTTGGGGCCCAGGACAGGGCAGCCATGATTGTATTGAATGGTGGGGCAGGCTTGAGAGGCCAGGTGGCCAACTTCTGGTCCCATTGTCTTGTATTTTCTTCATAAGGTGTTGTATTATCTTATGAAACACAACATGCATGAAGTCTAACCATTCCAGCATGCTATATGGCAGTGCCCCGACCCTCTTCATCACAATACTACATTGCCAAAAAGAGATATTTCTGTCAGCTAATAAATAGAGATAATGAAAGCAATTGCCCATGATATTCCTCCACTTAAGAAAACCATGACAAAATAATATTTCTTTGAACCTTTGAAATCCAGTGCCTCATCACATTTGTAACTTCTACATTTTGCTTTCCTGTGTAATGATAGACCAACATTGCAATGTAAATTAATTGATTGGGTCTGAGTTAAAATGAGACATTTCTAAGAGGCTTGCTAATGTAACATATTGTGTAATATAAAAGCACAAATCTCCTTTTCAGTCAATTCAGCCATGGTTCTACCCATTTAAGAACAACTAAATCATTGCATATGTCTTTGCCAGCTATGTTGGGGGAATGTATCTTAACCTTTGCTGAGCAAAAATAAAATTAATATATTATGATTGTGCTGTAGAACCAAAACAAAGTAAATTAATGAACTTGAAACTTTGCTTCTCTCTCCACAGATGAATCCTGACTCACTGAGTATTTCCATATTTTTCTGCATTAATTTCAGATTTCAAACATGCGATATTTCAATTTTGCAAAAATACTCCAATTGCTTTCTTTTCTTCATCATGCAGTTAGATAATTCTGCAGCAAAGTTGAATGGATTTAGTTTTTTTTATAGTGGTTAATATCTATGCCCTCTCAATCATATTTTGTATGGCAACCTTACATACTGTGGTTCAATATTTTTTATCGTTGTAGTCACCTCTGTGTGGAGCATTATCAGGTATCGCTCAGGAGCCCCACTCTTGCCTAGTAGTTTCTACTGCTGTGGCCGTGGATAAAAGCAATAGGCTGGGAAGACGCAGAATTTGCTGCCCTCTGTTTTCTCTGGCCTTCTTCTCAATCAGCCAAAATTGCTCTGTCTTCTCCCTTCACATGAACAGGCAACTTACAGAGGACCTGGCCACTGGTGGCCATATCACAATTTTCTGGGTAGATGCCCACATCTGCACTCCTTACTTATAGTTGTCCTTGTAGTGAGAATACAGGCATTCCCCTATTGGCCAATTCACCGTACAGAACATCCTTGGGAGAATGACCATAAGGTGTCCTGGAGACATCTAAGGACATTTGGCACCAGCTAGATCTGGTAAGTATTAGACATGACCCTTTTAACTGCATCAATCAACAGATAAGATAAGATCTTTATTAGCCACATGTACACTGAAATACACAGTGAAATGGATGTTTTGCGTAGAGTGTTCTGGGAGCAGCCTGCAAGTGTCGCCACACTTCTGGCGCCAACATAGTGTGCCCACAATTTCCTAACCCGTACTTCTTTGGAATGTGGGAGGGAACCGGAGCACCCAGAGGAAACCCACGCAGACACGGGGAGAATATGCAAACTCCTTACAGATAGCGGCCGGAATTGAACCTGGGTCGCTGGCGCTGTAATAGTGTTACACTAACCGCTACACTACTGTGCCTGCTGTCTGTCTACAGCTACTACAGCACTGACTGATACAGATCACTCTCCGATGTGTAGCAGGGTCAGGATGCAATCCTTAAAGTTGTTCCATTCATATTATAAAGATCACATTCTTATTCCTTAATCCATTTTTTAATACACTGATTTCATGCTGATTAACTTCTCTGGGCAGTCCAGGAGGATCACCAACAGGGTCTCTCCTATTTTGTATAACCACAGATTTTGTAACTACCCTTCTATAGAATCTCTAATTCACTCCTATGGTTGCATGTCCTGATCCAGGATTTTAAAAAATCTGTATATTACGGTTTGCCATCCAAACCTTTGGGATTATATTCCTGGCATTCACCAATGCAGGTACCTTTTCCCATAACCTTCCCAATGTGTGCCTGGAGAGCCAACTGCTCCCTTGCAGATAGAGGCCAACTTTCCTCTTTTCTACCATAAGGGTACCATTCAATATATGCTAATGTTCAGTAAAAACAACACTCACAATTCAGCAGGGAAAAATGAGCTGCTTTGTTACATTTTCCACCACCAAGACCTCCAGTCCAGCTTTGGAAAATCTTAGTGAACACTCGCTCTCATGGGCAACCGCAGTTTATTTTGTTGCACAACCTATTCCAAATGATGTCAGCACCTCCAGCAGCCTTGGCCTACCTTCCAATTAAGAGGAGAAAGTTTGCTTTGAAAAGCACTAGCAAATAATAATGTTGGGCCCTGTTGAGGTGTGTCTGAAAGATCAGTTCAATTAATACTGGCCGCCAGCAAGCACTCATGATAATGAGTAGGCTTCACGCATGTGGCTTGCTGCCTGTAATTATATTCAACTGGTGCAGGATAATCATTGGCAAGGAGCTCCCTCCACGCGCGCGCGCGCACGCACACACACACACACACACACACACACACACACATACACACGTGTAATTTTAGTGACTAACTGAAACTTTAACTCTTGATAAAAATACTGCTTCTCCAAAACATTCTAACTTCTTGAATATTAGAATGAACATCAAGGGATTTCTGTTAGTAGCATTCTGGGAGTTAGAATTTAAAACAACTTTTATCAAATATAGCTTTAAAGTGTTTGAAATCATCTACAGCCTTGTCCATCTCTTTGGAAGTGGGAAATTTAGGACTATGTTTTTATTGGTCCTTGAACTACTGATTGTACTTATCAAGGGGATGATCGTATTCAGAAAATTGCACTTGGCAGTACCACACATAACCCTGTTTTTAGATTTTAACAAAGATATCCTCAATATTAGTAATATTCAAATGATGTTAATTGTTTCAAGTATGGGTTATTGCAGCTAGATATCACTCTAATTCTATTCCGGATCAATCACTTGAGTGTTTACATAATGCACATGTTACCCATATTGTTGTAATTGTATTAAATACAGCTTCTATCTTAGATCATATAAAGTCTAATGTAATCAGATTAAACAGGGTAGAAGACGAGGATATAGAATATTTGTAGGGTAATTGGTATAGCTTTGCTTTAATCCTGCAAAACCCTGCTACAGTTCACCAAGGCAGCACACCATCATATTCCTATGGGCAATTTGGACTGGGTACAAAGAGCTGAAATGTCTCTGATAATTGCACACTTTGAATGAATTAAAAATCTGATCTTAACAAAGGGTCTAATACCTCTTTCTTGATAAATAATGACGAATTTATATTTTTGATTCTTGATTCAATATCAACCTGGCTGTCCCTTTAAGGACTTGTGAGCAACAATACTTGAACAGATCACAACAGAATCTGTTTAAAATTATTTCCTTTACAGATATGTGACATCAAATGATCCAATATTGAATGGTCTGCTTGCCTTATGCCTTAAAAGCCTATTTTGTACTCCTTAAAAATAGATTAAGAAAGGAAACCGACCACCCTACTACCACCTTATGACTTTTTTTTCATTTGTTCCTTTAATTATTCCAGTAGATGAACAGAATATACTTCTGTCTGAAAGGGAAATAATTGGCTTGAAATCGGACCAAATGTACAAAGAGACTGAATAAAATGATGGCATAATATGAGTCCTCCTTCCAACTATAATTTCACTTCTAATCTTCAAATTAAGTGGAAGGAACAAACATCTCCAACTACTAAACCAGTCAGACTGTGGAAGGAAGTGGGAGAGGCCAGAAAAAATGTTCCCTTCTATCTTCTGAGGTTAATACTTATTTCTATGGTCTATGTTTCATAAAATCACAGAACTACAGAATGCTTACAACATAGGCGGCTATTTGGCCTATCAAGTGTATAACAAATCTATGTAAACACCATCTACCTAGTCCCACACCCCACCCTCTCCCCTTAACTAAGCAAAACCTTTCCTTTCAGATACTTATCCTGCCCCCTTTTGAATGCTACATACATATATCTAATATCCTGACCATACTGCAAACCTACCTTTTGGGGCTGAAGGGGAGGACACAAATTAGATTTGACAGGAGATCAACTTTGTATCATTAATGAGGAAAAATACTTCAACATTTCCATAGCTTTAGGTTCTGTTATTTGATTAAATGTTTATGCAAGTTTAAAGACCCTACTATTTCTGTGATTCATTGTTCTATATAGCACTGAAGAAAAACTCTTTTATTGTATTTTACTAAACCATCACTGAGAATCAGTCATTGCTTAGGATTGTAGATCTGCTAAAGTGCAAATAACAGACATGAAAGCAAGTAAAATCTGGGGAAGATGTCTGTCCTGCTGAACAGCATTGTCTTTATATACCTACTCACTACAATGCTGCAGTTAGAAAATTGGCAGCCTTCGGCGTTCAATTGATGAACAAAGTAAATAGAATCAGGGAACATATTGTTCTCTGAAATACTCCAATATTTTCCAACTTAATTAAACAACTGTACAAAAAATACATTTGACCTTTGATGGCAATAATGTTACAAATGTCTTGAATGGGTTGAATTAGATAAATTTTACATAGTTACTGGAAATAAATTACAGCTCATGAATTTAATTGGCAACATCCTGTTTCTCTGATAAAAAGTTAAATTACATCATTTGCTTGCCAATGGAAGTATAATGGTAATAAAATCACAATGTTTCTGCTGACTTATTAGTAAACCACGGATGCAGTAAATTCTTGTGTTTCTGTTATCCTTTTCTTTTCCAACTTTGAGGCCCTTGTCTGCATTTTGTATTGAAGAAACTGGCCAGCTTTCAGAACGCTGCCCTGCTGGCCAGCACAAGTCTTATTAAAGCCTCTAAAATGATCTTAATTGGTTCTGCATCCAATATTATGTTTTTATCCCCAGCGCTACCTTTGGCATTCAGTTTGCCCATTGTGAGTCTGTAAGTAAAACACTCGCCTCTCCTGTTTAAAGCTATGACAGAGCTAATTCAAAACACGTGCTTTTTATAACTGAAGCTCAAATGTTTGGTTGCCATTTTTTTTCTGCATTGATTCCCATTGCTGAAGTGTACCACCTCACGTTGTCTTTTTATAATGTTTCTCTACGGTATTCTTCTTTGATGTTGCAAGTTAACTTGTAGATTGAGTGTGTTAAGTATTCCTACAGCGTTTCCCAAAATAAATAAGACAGGGCGATTCATAAATGGTTTTGGGGTCAAGTCTCTAAAGTGGGACTTGAACTTACAAATTCCTAGTTCATAGATAAGAAGACTGTCGCCTGAACCACAGAACACGCAAAGGATCAACCTGTAGCAGAACGTCTAAGATTTCTCAGTAAATGCAGATTCCTCTATGTTCCTACTTCTACATATCTGTTTGTGCACTCATTCTGAAGTTGGTGAATATTCTTCCACTAGAAGTAAAACTTCAGTGCACCAAGAATTACTCTCACTTGTAATAGGAGGTGAAGCTTCACCAGATTTTCCAGGAGCACTGCTGGCTACCCAGTTCTTTTGCAAAGAACACCTATTACATGAGGTGATCTGAATAACATTGTAAAGTTTTTGTAAGGCCAGCTGATACAGTTGCTGGTATTGCACAAGTGAACACATTCCTGATTTTGTTGCCTTTCCAAAATCAAAACTCCATCCAAAGCTATCAATTTCCCTGGTTCAATTACTCTGATTCTATTGCCATTTTATGATGCTGAATTTAAATGGGTGTTTTTTTTTGAAAATGTGGTTTAGGAACACATCAATGCAAATCGTTGCAGTTTAGTGCAAAGGCCTTGAGGTGCAAGGCATCTTTCCAGGAAGCCCTTTCACTCGTGTTTGAGCTCCCGAAGAGTGCGGCAGAAATCCAGCCAAAGGTTCAACAACAGACATTTAACGATTTGAGCATCGAGGAATGTATGAACATTGACATTAATATTTTCAAAAATATTTTTGTGAACTTCTTTCAGCCTAGAAACATTTTAACTTTCCTGTGAGTTACAGCCAAGGCGTTCCTGGGGTTTGTGGATATATTTGTCAGGTCAGGCTATTGCCACCATTATAATTTGTACTCAGAATACTGCTTGAAAAGCCTCTGCCATAAATGCAGCTTTATGCTAAGTTTTTTTGGTGATATAAAGGCTAGGTTTCAATTCTTGGCAAGTTGGCAACAGGAATCATCAGCTGTGGAATCCCTCATTGCCTTGTGGAGTACACTTGACTTTGCTTGATCTCCTAAGTTTTTTCCTAATAGAATTTTCATGGAGAGCTTCCACCACACAGTGGGCTGCCTGTGGGAGCTGGCACACACAGAGCAGGAAATGTACTATGCACAGTGCAAGCTGTTTAAAGGACTATTGAGGCAAAGCAAATTCTCTCTGCATATTGCTGGCAGATGATACTGAAAGCAGGAAGAAGTATGGTTCAAAACGGGCTTGATGTCTCTCAAATCCCTATGATTCTCAGCTCAAAATGGTATCCAGAGGCGAGAGCTCTTGTTACATTAAGGTCTCATTTTTATAATGTCCTAAGCATGAAATGAGCAGCCCAGTTTACCTTGTTGGTCGCAGTGATAAAGAAATTCATTGGTTCTTTTGTTGGTTGGGTGATCAGGCTTGGTAATGGGAAGATGGTCAAAGGGGGCACAAAACCCATTCGACAAGATGAGAAGAAGGGAGCCAGGGAGAGGCATTGAATGGGGAAAGGATCTGATCCTCAGAGAGTGATCATGAGCTGGGGTCACAGTATATTCTTGGTTTATCTTAGTTCTCCCAAACACAGAAAATAAAAGAATGTAAAGAATAATGCCTTGTTTTCCATCTCATTGTCCAGCCATCTTCTGTTACTTCATCAAAGACTTTCCTTCCATCATAAGGTCAGAAGTGGGGATCTTCACTGATGATTGCCCAATGTTCAATTCCATTCACAACTCATCAGAAAACAAAGCATGCGTCAAGACCGAGACAACACTCAAGGCATGGTCTGATAAGTGACAAGTGACATGTGATAAGAGGGCAGGCACGGTAGTGTAGTGGTTAGCGTAACACTATTACAACACTAGCGACCTGGGTTCAATTCCGACTACTGTCTGTAAGGAGTTTGTATGTTCTCCCCACGTTTCCTCCCACATTCCAAAGACATACGGGTTAGGAAGTTGTAGGCATGCTATGT
>JAUZTB010000048.1:29888723-29900244 GCA_034780895.1 Rhynchobatus australiae | reverse complement strand
ATCAATTGATGGAGAAGAATGTCATCATTATTATTCTGTTAGCCTCCGTACAAGTGACACAAAAACAGAGCCCAGAGATTGTCATGCAATCAACAACTAAACACAAGTTAATTCCAAATAAAATATTCCTGCATTTTATTGATTTATGCATTCATCTTTTGATATGTGGGAATTGTTGCCATTACCAACATTTATTGCCCACTCCTAATTGAGAAGCTGGTGGTGATCCACCTTCTTAAACCATTAAAGTCCTTCTGGTGAATGTTCTCCTACAATGCTGTAATGTAGGGAATTTTTTGATTTAAACCCAGCACAGTGAGGTATACGACTCCAGTCACTGGGGTGTTTTCCCTTTGATGCCCATTGACTTCTGGGATGATCGTTAAGTTGGCAGACAAGGAACTCAGCAATAATCACAGTAGTGAAGTTTAAATTCTGTTGATAATCTGGAATTTTTTTTAAAATGGTTTAGCAATAACAACCATGAAAACCACTGAATTGTCATAAAAGCACATCTGGTTCAGCACTGTCTTTCAGGGAGGGAATCTGTGAACTTTGCGTGGTCTGTCTTATATGTGACTCCAGAAGTGCAGCAATGGTGCAAGATTTGTTTTCTTAAAAAAATGAAGTTTGTATTAATCATCGTAGAATCCTTTAAAACTATTTGCTCCACAAAATTTTTAACAACATAAGTAAGTGACATCTAGTGGTAAAAAGTATTATCTTGGAGGCAAAGACTCCACTTTGTACTTCAGGCTGAAATGAGGTTCTGACAGATTGCTCGACCTTAAGTGAGTTCCAGTTAGTAATCAGGTTATTTTTCAATCAGTAGCATTATAATGATAAACCATAGCAGAGAAACACCTGGAAGGTTTTGTGGCATCAGCAAAAGGTTGTCCTATTATTCAAACAGCAGACTGATTTCTATAAAACGATGGCTTATGTGTTGCCTCCCTTTTAAAACATGACTATTGAATAGATAAGCATTTGCTAAATTTCATTGTGAAAATTCCTAAATAATTATCCCTTCCTACACAACAAGGAGCACCAGAGTTCTTTCAATCTTTGTCAAGGCAAGATTTATCACCTTCTAATCATGTGAATGAGACTACAGCACTGCCAAACCACACATGCTAACAGCATCAGACTTTTAAAGGGGAACTGGATACCACAAAGCAGGTTTACTTGACGATCCTGAATTTAACTATTTGATCTTTTGAACCCTATCACAATGTTGTAAACACTTCCAATGATTGTGAATAAAAATCATCTTTTAGCAATAAAGTACTTACCAAAGTGTTGTACAGGCACCTATGGAAGTGTAGTCATTGTTGTAACATGGTCAAATCACAACAATTTATGTTTTATATATGCTTTTAACAAAGCAAAAGAACACAAGGCGCTTTAGCAAAGAAAAATGACAGTGAAAATAAAAAAAACTGTAGATGCTGGAAATTTAAAATAAAAATCAAAAAATGCTGGAAATACTCTGCAGGTCAGCCTGCATCCATGCAAAGTGAAACAGAGTTAATGTTTCAGATCAAAGACCCTTCATCAGTGAAAATCAGCATCAGCATCAAATGACAGCAGTTACATCCATTGGTCATTTTGCATTCATCAATATCACATAAACAGCAGAGGAGCTGAATAAGTTAAATTTGCTGTTAGCTGAGAAATAACATCAACAAAATGACTGGAAGAACCCCCTCACTCTTCTTTGTTGAAAATGTGTGCATCTTCAGCACAGATTTGTGGGCCGAAGGGCCTGAATTGTGCTATAGGCTATAGTTTTGCTATGTTTCTATGTTTCTCCTTAACTCCTCCTTAGTTTAATCTCTCCTCCAAAAGACAACTTATCTGAAAATTCGGCACTGCAATGAAGGTTCTGAAGCAAAAACAGATGAAGGGTCTTGACCCAAAATGATGACTGTCCATTTCTCTAAACAGTTGCTGCCATGGAGTTTCTACAGCAGCTCAATTTTTTGCTCCAGATTCCGGCATCTGCAGTCTCTTGTCTCAATGAAAGTTCTGACTTCATAATGGACTGGAATAAGATAAAATCCTGTGGCTTTCTGTCTAAGTGACAATAATGTTGCTCTTGAGCCAAGATGATTTCAAAAATACTTGAATGAGTTATGCTGACAACATTTGTTTGCATTTTACTCTTGAAAGTGAACATATCTCTATTACTTTTGTATTATTTTCATGGCTAATTTACTCCTTGAGTGAGTGGTCAGGATTAATTTTGGATGTTGCTTAAAAAATCCTAACCAAATGTTCAGTGAGAAAAGCCTTTAATGTTGTTGCAGATTTTGGATTAAGCTGCATTGCAATTTATAAGAATCTGTAGCAATGTGGAAATGCTGCAGAGCTGAATGATGAGCTCTGGTTAAGGGTTAAGTATGAATGTGTCAAAAAATGTTGAAATATTTGAGGAAAAAATGAGCATAGAAATAAACACTGGGGCAAAGGGAGGACATTTCTTTAAGGAACTATGAAGTGTGTTTTAAAGGTTTCTTCAAACCATCTTGTTTAGCATCTCATAGAATGTGTGACTTATTTTGAAAATGCTGTGGGATTAAATTATTAAAGTCCCTGGCACAATCAGTAAGAAGGTAGGAAAGGATTTGGTCTCTGTTCAAAACACTTGATGCAATCTGATATCGAAGATTGCTATGTAAAAGTAATTGTCAATTTAATTTTGAGGAGGAAAGTAATGAAAATGCAGATGTCTCAATATTTTCAAACTGCAAGTGAAAAGGAAGTTTTGTATTCAAAGGCTAATTCAGGATTGCCAAGTTGACTTCAGTTAGCTGTGCACCCTTATGTGGCTGTTAGACGTTAAGCAGATCTGCTTAAGTAATTAATGATTGAGTAGTTTTGCAGAAAGTCCCTAGTCCTGAAACCAAAGGGTAATATGTAATGTGAAAGGGTTCTGCTGACCCTTAACCCTTTCAGAACACAAATTTAGTTCTGTTTTAATCTTGTAATTTTTAATTCTAAAAGCTGTTTTTATTCTAAGTTGACTACTGAAAAGACAATTCATCGTTGAGATTCTAATATTTATTTAAACGTACATTTTACTTTTTTAAACACTGAATCCAAGGAAGAAGCCTGTTTATTGTTGGAGCCAGTGGGATTAGTGTTGTGTTGCCCTGACAAGGAATTAACATAGATGGGCTGAAAGATCTTCTGATACATTATATACTGTAGGGGAGCTCTAACATCTGGGGAAATGTGGGCTTAAAGTGTGTACCAGGATTAAAACCAGTAAAATTGACAGTATGTTGGAAACCTGAATCCAGAATGATAATTTTCAAGTTTAATTCCAGCACATTAACAATGTGTAAGAAAGTTCTCAAGAGTGTAACTAAATTAACTCAACTATTTATTTTAAAATAATCTTGTGTTTACCTTTTCCCCTTTGCAGCTGTTCCTCTCCATTAGGCTCACTGCTCTGATGCCAGGTCAAATCATGAAGACTGTGAAATCTGGGAAATTTGCACTCTACCATTGGATTCCAAGAAGAGTCCTGTTCTCGAGAGCAGTGTTTCTGTCACTGATAAGCTTTACAGAAGTTTGTGATTTTTGCTTTTCTTGCTTGTGAGGAAGCTCTAAATTTCCTTGTAGTTACAAGGTGCCAGGACTTGCTTTCAGTGAAGACTTATGCTTTTGTTTATGTGGATTAAAATTACAACAGGCACTTAACATTCTACTGTTGTAGAAATGCAGCTGTGTTATAAGTGAGGAAACAGATCCGATGGGTCTCAGAAGCAAGGACTCTGAACACAGTCTGGCAGTAAAGGATTTTATTTACAAAAGACAAGCATGGGAAAATGGTAACAGGAATAACACATACACACACACACACACACACACACACACACACACACACGGTCAGTTTATAGCGAGCGTGGGAAAATCGCACCGGGGGTAAAATATACACACACACACACAAAATGAACTAGGTGCATACAATCAAGGGAAAACAATACAATACCCACCACCACTTGACACAGTGCAGGCACAAGGCCAAGTACAAAGGCACTTAAAGGGGTCAATGGTCAGGTGTGTGCTGATGGGTAGGGCGTGGCTAAACCTTGATTTGCAGTGGTGTGTCTTCTGACCAGGTACTGGGCAGTGCTGTCACGTGACAGCCATGACACAATACAAGCTACCTTCATACCATTGTGTCGTTAAATTTCTATTGTTTTCCTCTTCACCAGGATGTTACTGGGATGGGAAGCTCTGAGAGGCTGAGTAGGCTGGGACTGTTGTCCCTGGAACATAGGGGGCTGAAGCATGACCTTAATATCATTCAGGGAATAGATAAGGAGAATGGTCACGGTCTTTTTCTCAGGATAGGGGAGTCTGAAACTAGAGAGCAGAACATTAAGTTGAGAGTGGAAAGATTTAAAAGGGCCCTGAGGAGTATCTTTTCACACAGAGGGTGATGGGTCTGTGGAATAAGCTGCCAGAGGAAGCTGCAGAGCTGGGTATAATTACAATGTTTAAAAGACATTTAGACAGGTATGTGAATAGGAAATGTTTCGAGGGATATGGGCCAAATGCAGGCAAATGGGACTAGCTCAGGTAGACAACTTGGTTGGTATGGACGAGTTGGGCTGAAGGGTCTGTTTCCATGCTGTATAACTCTATGACTCTTCCTACGTGATTTAAGCTCTATGCCTTTATCAGAAGTAGAGACAGCTTTCTGAAGCTCCTTCTTCTGACTGTTGGAATCTTCCTGGCTGATACCCTCTGTGTTTTGGAGCGTGTAAGGGCCCCATCAGAGATGAACTAGTGGGGAGGATAACTTGGCCATTGGGATGTATATTGGATATTGACAGATGGATGAGCCATGTTGCCACACCATGTCCATTTCAACATTGCCAGTAGAGGAATGTGGGTGGGCCGTGAGTTGGTGAACACTTTGCTGCAGGTCAGTGAGGTGATGAACGATGAAAGTTAGGGTATCAATGCATTTCATTTAAAGTGGATATTTGCAGAGTGCCGAAACTCAGTGAAAGCCGACATGCATTCATTTAATCACCATCTTTGATGCTCCATCTACATTGATGAAAACAATGCTGCAAAGGTTTGTGACACCATATCACTTCTTCAGTCTCTGCTAGCATAGGCAGTGGGGCTGGGTTGCCTGCACATTCCTTTCCACTGTCCCAGATGTATCAAAATCATTAACAGTTCCCAAGCGTGTTGAGGAATAACTCACTGCATGCAGACAAACAAAGGGAGAACAATCTTGTGCACTCCAATTCATAATCTCTGCTGCTATCCATCCCCATGTGATGTGCAAGCCACAAGGTAAAAATGCAATATCTCCACCAAAAGAGAGTTTAACCATCTCCTCCTAGCGTTCGGTGGGATTACCACCACTGGATCACCCAACACAAATAAGCTCAGGATCATCTTTGAAATGAAATTGGACCAGGAAAATAAATACCATGACTAAAAGAACAAATCAGAGGCTGGGTATCTGCCTTGAAAGACTCACCTCCTGATTCCAGCACCTTTTCACGATCTGCAATACTTGTCAGGAATGGGACAGATATTATCACTTGCCTGAATGATTCCATCTCCAACTATACTCCAGAAGCTCAGCAGAACCAAGTGTACAGTACAATTGAAAATCAAAACCTGCCCTCATTAATCAGATATTGAAATCATCTTGGCAACACTGGGGTGATCTTATCAGAGATATTCCCTTAACCCACCTACCTTCTCTGCAATGCAAAACCATCTTGTTGTCTCACCTTCCCAGTTCTGATGAAGGGACTTTGACCATAAAATGTTATTCTGTTTCTCTTTCCTCATCTTGCTGAGTGTTTCTAGCATTTTCTATTTATAAAATAGCATCTTTGGCTGGTTCTCTCTGGATCACCAACTCCTGACATCATCTACAAAATTCAGTGAAGCAGCTTCATAAAACTGCATTGTGCAATTACCTGCCATGTTTCCCTCCAAGACAGACAACATCCTTGTAAAAGCCTTACAATTCCATTCCTTGAACTGTGCAGGGACAAAATCCTGCAATTTCTTTCTTGTGGGAAAGAAGCTTTGTCACCAGGACTGCAAGGAGACAGAACACCACCATCTTTTCAAAAGGTTACAATGAGAGAAAATGACTTGGCATTATAGGAAGATGAGACTGATAGTCAGTGGTGGTTGGACAGATTGGCCTCTGGAGGAGAGAGGGAAAGGCGTACCTAGAAGGCATATTAAGGAATAACTCACTGGAACAGACTTCAGAAGCCAAAGTGAGGAAATGATAGGCACGACATGATGCAGATTCATGGATCATTTGCTCACTTTACCTCCTTTGCTTCGGTCATTTTCAGCATTGGACCCACATGAATGGCACTTATATTCCTACAGTTGATCTAATGACCACCGGTAATTAACCATTATCAGTTTCTTCTTCCTAACAGTAAAGAAGCAGACCTTTCTGCATTCCCTTCACTCAGAGCACATCTCAGGGAGGTATCACTAAAATGAGGTACCAACAGCTTCATTCTACTGGTTTTTTTATGACTCTGTGGTAACACTAACAGTTTCAGCTTGAAATTCAGCTTGAAGCTTTTAAAGGTAAAGCTTCTTCCTCTTCCCAGGTCGTCCCTCAATCCAGGTGAGTCCAGTTCTGTGCATTCTGTAGTAGTTGAGGGGGCCAATGTGGGACCTACAGGCTCTGCCACAGGCGAGGCAGGAGACACTTGAGGTAGTGAATGGACATGAAGTTTTGGAGCTGAATGCACCTCTTCCATTGTTTATGTCGGGCTTCTGCATGCTCACATCAGAAAAAGCTTGATTTTCTCAGTGTCACCTAAATGCTCAATGTCCATTTTGAGCATGGGCCAGAGATGCCCACAAGTCATTGGGTTGCTGTACTTTATTAAGGAGGCTTTGAGAATACCCTTGAATCATTCCCTCTGTCCTGCTGCAAATCTCTTACCATGACAGAGCTTGGAATAGACAGTCTGTTTTGGGAATCTGGGGTCAGGTACACAAGCAACATGACCTGTCCATCAAAGCTGACTGAGTGTAACAAGGGCCTGAATGCTTGGCTTCTTGGCCTATGGGAAGACTCTGACATTAGCTTGCTTTTCTTCTCTGCCAGTGGATTTGGATAACTTTACGGAGAGGGAATTGGTGTGAGCTGCCTCCGAGGAAGGAAGAAGGGCAGGGATCATTGTTGCCCAGAACTCTGTGAGCTTTTGGCCAGGATTAAATCTTGATCTTCAAATCATTATTTTCCTCAGATTGCTAAAGGCAGTGCTGACACACTGAAAGGTGTTGTTGAATCTCATCATTGACGTCTACCTTTGCTGAGAGATGACTTCTGAAATTTACTAAATGGTCCAAATTTTTCAGGATCTTCACTGTTGTTTAAATACAGGAGTTGAAATCTCCATATGTGAGTTGTCACCATGCCTGCTCATGGCCCCAAAACCCTGAAATTATGCCCTCGTGCTCCTGTTATGCTAAAAAGCTACAGATAGGCATGCTGACTAACTCCTAGCTTTCACACACATTACCAGGCACACACACAAACCCCCACCCAGTTCCCAATGTGTTGGAAAACTAAAATCCAGCCTAATATCTCAATTTCTGTTGTATTCACACAGTGAAAAGAATACTATTTTTATGCTAGGACTGATCTGATACCTGCTACAATGGTGGAAACATCTTCAATCAATAACCAAAGTTCATTCAAGATATTTCCCAAAGAGAAAATGTGTAAAGAAACAGGTTTCATTTATAAAAATGAGCTTAACTACATAGAAGTATAAATTGTAATATCAGTACTCAAATCTAAATTGATTCTGTAAGTGAAACTTTTGAACATTAAAGCTCTTATTATTGAAGAACAAAGATCAAACAGTGGCACAATTTGCAACAGGAACTGTTCCACTGCAAGAATGGATGTTTGCCATTTTAAAGGTCTAGCACATTGCATTATACTACAAAACTTTGGATGAATACAGAACATTCTGCAAAGCAGCCTATCATTATCATTCTGCATTAGATCTACAGTGAAGTTGGCTGAACTCTGTATAGTGTAATATAATGGTGTAAGATATCCAATCATTGTGTCTTATTAATGCTATTTTGTAATCACATACCATTAGTCAGGTAAAGGAAGTTCAAATAAAAGCTTTGTGAATGTTTATGGTGTTTTCATCCATTATGCCAACCAAGTGCAACAGAGAAGGGTCAGGGGAATAGGGAGGTAAGGAGGAATTGAAGCCCCCAGAAGCTAACATTTAAATTCTTTATTGCACCCCTCTCTCCTCACAGTCTTAAGTAATGGTTGTCTGACTGATAAGGGCTTTATTGGAATGCATTTGACTGCAGTGAAGTCTGGCAAGACACAGGCTCCACAGAGGACTCAAAGGCCACGTGTGGCCCTTGTGACAAAGCAGCAATTTTTTTTTGCTTTTTGAGCCAAAGCAATGATTGTGCAGGACGGTTGGGAGGGAGGAGTTTTGGAAACCTGATTCAGCTTCAAAGTTAGCAAAACTTACATGATATGCTGTTGGTTATTACACAGCGTTTGGCCATTCAAAGTGAAATGTGTGCATTTATTGTCATTCACTCGAAGGAAGCCTGCAATGTGTGCAGACCCCAGAGCCTGCCTGTGGGCAAAGTAAGGCATTTGTTTTCTCTAAGGTTAGGGACCTGAAGGGAGGAGGAAATGAAGAAATGGAGAGCAGGTGTTAATTTCACACCTATATGCTTTGCCCTGTTGGCTCTGCTGGTACTGGAAGGTGCAAAACAATTAACACAGCCTCCTGAGACATCATCTCTGACAGTATGGGTATCATGCATTGGGCCTGTACATTCTAGAATGGTTATGATTACCCTTACTGCTTATTTTGT
Organism: Rhynchobatus australiae; assembly: GCA_034780895.1. Classification (NCBI taxonomy): domain Eukaryota; kingdom Metazoa; phylum Chordata; class Chondrichthyes; order Rhinopristiformes; family Rhynchobatidae; genus Rhynchobatus; species Rhynchobatus australiae. Next base: position 29,891,346 of record JAUZTB010000048.1, on the reverse strand, counting down.
TTAAGGTGGCAAACTAAGGCTCTCATTTTCATTATGACTCTTCCTCCTCCAGCCACACTGGAATTTTGAATGGGACCCACACAATACAATAGTGGCATTCAAATCGCTTTTAGATCGGCGCATGAATATGCAGGAAATGGAGATATATGGATCCTGTGCAGGCAGAAGGGATTAGTTTAATTTGGAATCATGCTCAGCACAGATATCGTGAGCCAAAGGGCCTGTTTCCTGTGCTGTCATGTTCTATGTTCTGCGTTGTATGTTCTAGGATGACAGAATGGTTGGCAGAGTTAAATAGGAACCACCAAGTGTAAATATGTTAAGTAGCCAAAAATACATACAAGTTAAAAGCATTCTTTGAGTGCAGCAGAAGATGCTTTAAGCAACTTTGGAAATGTCTGCCCAAGTTATACCATACCCAGTTTTAAGGGTGATTCTGGAATTGTCAAAGTGGTGGCAACAAAATTAATATTCCCATCTTTAAATGACTGCAAGACTCCAATTTCTATTTGAATTGTTGGTTCCTTCTTGTTTTGAGTGGGAGTACTAACTGCGTAATCACTTGAAAGTCATTTGAGGTTGCATTGGATATAACATCAGCACAAATTATTTTTCTTCAAACTTGGAGCCAGCAGTCTCTCCCATTCCAAACCCTGAATGAAAATTGCCCTCCCCATAAATGTCCTTCTCTTCAGAAGTTTTTACATGGATAGAAAACCTAGAATAGAGAATGAAACCATTTTCACAGCTGATGTTTAGTTGTAGCTAAGAAGGCAAAGGTAAAAGTGAGAATAGCACAATACATGCAGCTAGAATAATTTTAACACACTTATAATTTAACCAAAGAAACTCAGGTTGAGAAAATTATAAGAAGAGTGCTTAATTTTAATTGATTTAACTTAACAGATGATTCCATATTAAGAAATGGCTATTATTACATATTAGTGGAAACAGATATAATACACAAATAAATAGCTCAAAATTATTATAGCTTTACAAGAAAAGCAAATACTCCAAAAAGTGTTGTTTGGATTTTCATATATAAAATAAGCTGATCTAAGTTGTTCCAGAGGGAGATTTTCACTATAAAAGCCAAGCATATATTGTACAATATTCTGACACACTTCCCTTTTGAATTTGGCAAAGTGCAGCACTACTTCACCACCCAGTGGCACAAAGCCTGATAATGTTGCTTCAGCAACAAAGGTTTATTATTCCACCTCAGAAAATCTTAAGGGAATCCACCATTGTGCGCAGAATGAACAAAGGATCCCAGTGTCATCACAGGAGTTTCTTTATCCTGCTGGGGTTCACGAGTCCGGCCCTACTGCCACATCAAGCTTCTGAGCAGAGTGGATATAAAGCATACTTTCTTGCAGATACAGTGCAGTGGGTTTCTGAGCCCAAGCATTATGAACGATCCAAGACAAACAACATTACCAAATCAAACTAGGAAAATTGGAGTAGACATGGAAGGGGGGAGAGGGAGAGGGAGAGGGAGGGGGGACGAAGGGAAGAAGATAGTTTTGGAAAGTCCAGGAAACGTTGTTCATTTGGTTGCAAATAGATTGGTAACACAGAAACAAGGACTAGAAATTAAAAAGCACCAGTCTACATTTTAAAAGCATTTTTCCTGTCACATTGAATTGTGTTTTACGAATTACACGTGTTCTATTTAAAATATTCCAGCTTAATGTCAAATAACTACAATAATAAAACAACAAGAAATACAGAAGAAACCAATCTTGTATTGGCCATCTGTATTCAGTGACAGTTTTTTTTCCCAGTTCCATTTTATCAACATCCTCATTTTAAGCCATGTTGGCTGATGTATCATTGGCCAAAAAGATTAGCTCTGTTTTCCTCTATACAGATGCACTCGGACATGCTGATCATTTTCTGTTTCATAATATGCCTTTGTATTAGCATGGAAACATGCTGGGTTTTCCACTTTTAGGCCAAAGGCTGCTAAATTATCTCATCTGTCGACGACAAAGAAATAGCACATTACCCGACTCTGAAAATTAACCATGGGAATTGCTTGGCTTTAATATCATTTAGAAAATCAGCCAGTTATGTAACTTCAATAATATTTTCCAATTTTTTAAAATAGATTCAGAAAGAAACATACTATAAAATACTGTATATGCAAATTGGTCTCCATGATTTGGCATTTATTTTATCACGATTTTGTATTAGGGTGTTAACTGGACTACCAATTCCAATGTGACAAAATGCTTTTATTAATTAACTTTGAAGATAGTCATCTTCTGACATTTCTCTAAGATCTTCATGGACAGTCAATTAAATAGACTTTCCAATAAAAACAATTATTGTTTAAACTAGGATAGTAAATATATTGTGAAGATAAAGGTGTACAGGACATATTAAAATTCTACTGTGCATTCATCCCAATAGTGTGTAAATTTGGGGCTGGTTGAAGAGATTGATGGAAGAGGTATGGGATAGTGGTGGTCAGTGGTGGTGAGATGTAGTCGGACAAACTGTCAAGTATTGGAGGGGGAGGTAAATGGTCAAACATGTGGTCAGAGGGTGGGTGGGTATGGCTGCACATGAGAACAGATTTAAAATATCAGTAGCAAGGACGTGGACATGTGGGAGC
>JAUZTB010000048.1:28945734-28956713 GCA_034780895.1 Rhynchobatus australiae | reverse complement strand
CTAAAACTAGAGGGATCAGGTTTAAGGTGAGAGGGGAAAGATTTAAAAGGTGACCTGAGGGGCAATTTTTTCCACACAGAGGGTGGTGGATATACAGAACGATCTACCAGAGGAAGTGGCAGAGGCGGGTAAAATTACAATATTTAAAAAGACACATGGACAGGTTCATGGATAGGAAAGGTTTAGAGGAATAAGAGCCAAATGCAGGGAAATGAGACCAGCCCAGGAAGAAATCTTAGTCAGCACGGATTCATTGGGCCAAAAGACTTAATGGAAAGGTTATGATCTTGAGTGTTCATTTTTAATCTTGCTTTATCAGCTGAGGTGTTTTGCATTTTTGTTTGTGATTGTATTCCAACTATCTTGTGTAGCCAAGTTGCTTGACATGTTAAAAGCCCAGCAGAGGTAACTGCAGTGGCAGTATTCATTCTTAATGGTAGAATTTAAATTACAGAATCAATGTAATGTAAACGCTACCATTAAGAAGAACACCACTGCAGTTAGCTCTGCAGGCCTTTTAACATGTCAAGCAACATGGCCACATTAGGTAGTTGGAATACAATCACAAGCAAAAATGCAAAACACCTCAGCTGATAAAGCAAGATTAAAAATGAACACTCAAGATCATTACCTTTCGGTTAGTTTGGAGACACAAGAGATTCTGCAATCTGCAACACACACAAAATGCTGGAGGAACTCAGCAGCTCAGGCAGCACCCAAGGTCCTGATGAAGGGTCTCGACCTGAGACATCGCCTGTTTACTTCCCTTCACAGATGCTGCCTGATCCGCTGAGTTCCTCCAGCTGTGTGTGTGTGTAGTGTGTGTGTGTAGTGTGTTGCTTTCAGTTAGTTAAACCATTTTGTTAAAAGTAAAGTGCTTTCTTAGCAACTACCCAAGTGTTTGGAATTTTAACAACAAATAATTTCATTTCTATCGCCTTTGGGTGCATTCCCAGTGCAAGCGATCTATGAGCAGTGTTACCTTGGTGATGTGAGTAGTGGTTGATGTAGATATAGTTTCTGAAGTAACAGACTGAGAGCTTGTTACAGATACAGCTCCACTATTATTGTCAACCTGAAAAAGTAGTAAAATATACACAGCTTAGATTTCAGGGTTCAAAAGGACTGCTTCAGTTTAAAGGAAAAATCTTGAAGATTGCCAGCTTAATAGTCAGAAACTTACAGCTGATGCAGGTGGCGTTTCTGATACAATAGTTTGAGAGCTTGCTGCAACTTCATTCCCCGGATCTGGACTATTGGTAATCTGCACAAAAAAAAGACAACTCTCAGGAAACAGGTGTTCCAGTATTAAAATGTGCAACTTTCCAAATTCATAGAATGGCAGCACTCTATTTTACATTCCTAGAGTCATAGACATACAGAATGGAAACAGCCCACATTGTCCATGCTGATCAAACAGCCATTTTACACCAAGCCAACATTAATCTCATTTCTGGCTTCCCCCCAGATTCTACCACTCACCCACATTTTTAGGCAATTTACAGTGGCCAATCAACCTGCACATCTTTGGGATGGGAGGGAACCAGAGCACCTGGAGGAAACCCACAAAGTCACAGGGAGAACGTGCAAACCCCACTTAGACAGCACCAGAGGTCAGGATTGAACCCAGGTCTCTGGCACTATTAGGCTGCACCACTGCGCTACCCTGGTGTCTTTTTCCTGGTGTCAAGTCTATGACCTTTGGTGCATAAATCTGTTGAATCTACCTGACTGAGATAATCAATGCCATTACTGTGCGTCAATGTGCCAGTGGAAAACAAAATTCAAAAATAAATGCAGACCCAGAAAAACCGATAAAGTCCATAAAAACTCAAGTGAAGCTATTCATAAACTTATCTTCAGATCTAACAGAAGTTTATACATCTTGGTATACATGTTTCAGTATTTCCCAGATTTATTTTGAAGGTGTAAATGGCTTAACAGTCAAAATAAAGTAATATAAATGCCACATCTCTGAAACAGTCCAAATAATATAAAAACATGGATTTATATTCCACCCTTTTAGAACTTCAGGGCAAATCTGAAGGACTTCACAGCCAATGACTTCTCAGTATTTACTGAATGCAGCAGTCAGTACAGTCATTGCAATAAATGACCTCAATCTTATTGGACTCATTTGCACCCTTTTCTTTTATTTTAAATACATGCACAGCGTCCGAAAGCCACTATGCACACATTAGATCTCCCAAGCAGTCATTTCTGGACTTATCAATAATCATCAGGAAATTGGCCTGGGCATTTCAATGCAGGATTCACCTCAGCACGGCTGACATCTGCCCAGAAACAGCTGTGTAACCAATGGCATTTGAGGTCACACAGCAAGTGTTTACTCCACTGCCAGCAGGAACTGAAGCTTCTGGGGGAAACTTGTAACCTCTGTTATTAGCTGAGAAAAAACAAACAAGTGCACAGGCTTCCAGAATGAAATCTTAATTAAAGGGTCTGCACCTCACATTGATGTTCTGCAAACTTCTTCTCCCTGCCTCGTTCTTAATATGTCTAGAATAATGTTGCAGAATTTCTAGTCCCTTCACTGATCACAGTGTTGTATAATTGTTTTATTATATTTTTCTTACAACATGGAAAGCCATTCAGCCCATCAATTTTGTGCCCACTCTCAGAGCAACCCTTTTCCCCGATTTATTTCCCCGTAACTTATTCCCTCACGTGTCCATCAACTGCACTCTAGTTTACCTCTAGTATAGGTGGGTAGCAGAAAAATCATAGTAACCAACCAGCACATTTTTGGGATGCGGGATGAAACCCAAGCTCCCACAGAGAACAGGCAAACTCCCCACAGACAGCACCAGAGGTCAGGATTGAACCCAATTCACTGAAGGCACCAACAATACCTGTTGCAACAGTGCTCTGTAGGCTGAAAGCAGTGATCACTGATCTGAAAAGTGTGCAGTGACTTGGGACCACTCATGGTGTGGGAATGGGGTAGCCAGACAAAATAAACAGACCCATGTTGTTCTCCACCCCACCCCCCCACCACCCTTTTCACACCCCTACAAGGCAGCCTTAACACATTCGCAATAGGTGGCTGACCCGTTCCTTGCTTGTGGCATCTGGAATAAATGTTTACAAAGGGATTTAATCTTTCCACCCACAAAACCTGTTTGCACTTTTCATTTCCATTCCTACACTGACCACTGTTCAACTCCAAAGGAATAGCAGAAATAAAACCCCTGAATACCTGTGTGGTTTTGGTGGGTGTTTTGATTTCCAATGGTAAAGATGTTTCTTTGGAGGTGGCTTCCATTTTTACAGTGGGTACCTCACTCGGCAGCTCAGTTTTTGTTTTTGTAACATCCTGAAAAATAAAACAATACCCATATTTTTTCCATTGCCAACGGTTTGTAGATTTAATATACCGACCCCAACCATCAGATAAGAAAACATTTCTCCTTTACTTACTTTGGTCAGGTAAGAAATCAAGTCATCAGGTTTTCAACCATACATTGGCTTTTCACATGAAAATTATCTCAACTTTAATATCTGCACATAAAATGACTTTCATTGCATGTAAGCTGAATACAGAAGCCCCAAATTAACTGCTGATTAAAATGGCCAAATGTACAATTCCTCTCTTGGCCTTTAACATTAAGCCATCTGTTATGTATGCTGATTCCGAAAGAAAGGAACATTAAGTTAAGCAACCGCCACTTGCACTCTTGTATCCCTTGGTATAATTTTATGTCAGGTCTTTGAAAGACAGACAATGTTTGAACCTGCAGAGGACTACAAGAATATAAGTGAATAAGGTTAAATAATAAACATGGAAGACACCAGACAACAATTATGTTCATGCACATGAAACGACCGGCAACTAGCAGCACAAAACGAGTTAGACATTGGTACATACTAAGTTGCATTTTTTGAACTCATTAGATCTTCAAAAAAATACGTCACCCAATGTCTATATCACGGTAGCAAAATTGGTACCATGATTGGTAGAGCTACCAAGAGCACATTTAATTAAGCAAAGCATTAATATGGTTTAAAATAAGAACACAAATGATGGCAAAACAAAGCCAAATGTGTGAAAAGTGCTAAAAATAAACACTTCTGACCCAAACATCGCTTTTAATAGAAATACCACAGTCAGCAGCAAAATGCTGCTTTTGTTTAATATTTCTAGATGTGCAAATGCTGAAGAATGGGCAGGAACAAACAGTCATTTAGTTCTTTTAATACGAGCATTTTAGTTGAGCACCACATGCACTGGTACAGATTATGCAGCGTAATATTACATTCGGATACAAGAAATAAACATGCCTTTTATGCATTCACTGAAAGTCACAGATTTATAATGCAAATTAATGCTTTAATCTACAGTTAAAATAGAAAATGAGATGTACAGTAGAACAGAAACTGTTTGCAATAGACAGGCCAGTCAACATCTGCGTACAGAAGAGGGTTACAACATTACTGGTCAATGTGCTGGATAGGCACCCAACATGTTAACCTGTCCTTTTCCATTACAGATGCAAACTAACTTGTTCTGAAATTACTTTGACTTGTTTTTACCCTTACAAATGTCCAGTTTATGAAATCACCATCCTTTGGTGAATCTAATCTACTTTGGTTAATTCTGACGAAGCAAGCGATTAGATGAGACGGTTACAGGGAGAGGTGAAATGTAGAAGGTGGGGGCATGCATTCTGCTTCCTAAAGGGTTACCTCATGTTGAGGTTTCTCTTGGGTGCCTTCAGGCTCTTGGTCATTGCTTTTGTGCTGATCAACTCCGTCCTCTTGAGCGAGCTGCTTTTCAGTACTTTTGGTACTTGGAGTACTGGCTTCAGACACAGCACTGTTATTTTCTTCTTGCTTAATCACCTTAGTTTGCATTGGTAGCTTCTTCCCTTCCAATACTCCATCAATTCCTTCAGATGCTAAGAATTCTTTCTCGACTTCAGCAGGTCCTGAGGAGTTTGTAATGATGTTGGAATGTTTGTGTTCAACCACCACTGTCTGGCTCACAAGCTCTTGCATCTGCTCCATGGGTTCTTCAGATTCTTGTTTAGCCAGCAAGGACCTCCTTTGCAAATCCTGCTTTGCTTCAGTGCTCTGAGTAAGAAAGAATGGTGAAGATCAAGGTAATAAGGATCAAAACGCAACAAAGGTTGGAATGTGAATGTGCGTTAGAGACCAATGCAATGGAGTAAAAGTTAACTGGAGGAATCTGGAAGATGGGCAAAAAAAAAATAAATCAAAACATGAGAGAGGACAAATGATTGATGTGACATATGGGTGGTATGAAGCAACAAGTAAATCAAGGTCTAAACTGGATGTTAATTAAAATCAGCAACCTTGGATTTGGCAGATTCTTCATCACTTATTTCATGTGAAGAGAACAGCTCCTGTAAAATGAAAAGCATGTTCATAAATTAATAGAATATGGTTCTTGTTTTTCAATATAGAGGTGGTATATTGGCAAAACCCGAGGAACACTTGTGATTAGGGTGATACATCTGATTGCAAGAGGGAAACCCAGAAACACTGAATAAATTAAACAGGCTATTAACAGAAAACACAGTAAGCTCGCACTAATAAGATACAAAATAAATGATATGTAAATTAACTCTTAAATCATGTTTAATTATGAAGTTTAGCAAGAGTTAAACACCTGGGATATAGTTGCTGAAGTGACAGAATCTTCTGAGGCTTCCCCTTTTATTGAAGTCTTCCCTGGAGATTTTGAAGCTTCTCTTGAAGGTTTTGCGTCTCTGTCTTCTGAGGTGCTTTCGTGAACAGCAGGTTTAGTCTAAACAGACAAAAGCATTAGTTAAAAGCTGAATTGGAGAATTCAGAAAAGAGTCCTCATTGTTAAATGACACAGCAGCAAACAGTTCGGGAGCTAGCACCACAGCAATAGCAGGAAATCAGCCACTAATAATTGTTTTGACAGGCATTAGTATGCTTAAAAAGGAAGGAGCAGAACAGTGGAGAGAGAAAATAAACTAAGCAAGGGGAAGTCACAGCCTATTCTTTTTTCAGAGCATCATCAAAATGCAACTTTCTAGCAATGTGAGAAAAGCATTGACATTTTGTTTTTAGGAGACACTTCAGCTTCGACTGTTCTCATTGCTGCCAAAGGTCAATGTGGTAGATCGATTGACATTTGCAGTTGCAAAACTCTAAATGGTCTAAATAAAAAGGAAAGCAAATTAACGGATTGAATACAATGCTCTGCATTTAGCAATACACATGACTAAAACATAAAATAGCAATTCAGAAATAAACTTGTTTCAAGCTATGTAAAGTTGTATGATGTAGGATGCTATTTGACAAAACATGCTGGAACAATGTTTCCTTGTGAGAATTCACATGAAGAGTTACCACTGCTTCCGTCAATTCCACTTCACAGCCTGAATCCGGGGATCCAACTTCAGAAATCTGTGCAGCCTGTTCCAACACTTTGACTGGCTTTCTTAAGTAAATATTTTCTCCCAATTTCAATTCAAAGTATGATATTTTATCCTTCAGAGTAGCCGACCCCATATCATACACATCGGGATATCTCTCTTTAAGCTTGGCTGAAGAGTAAATTTCTGCCAGCTGCTCTGATGGATGTGGCAATTCTCTGTCACGCTTAAATGAAATGCTCTCTTTTCCTGGTTTGTATATTGGCTTCAGAGGATCAACTTTTGGCAACTCTGAAATTCTTACGTACTCAAGTTCAGTAACTTGATTAGACTTGGGCTCTTCCTCTCTTGATTTGGATGGAAGCAAAGCTATTGTTGACGGTTGCAAACTTTCAACATGAGAAAATTCAGCTCTAAGGACCACTTGTTGGTCTGACAACTCAAGATCAGGTGAACCCAGTTCAGACAATTTTCCCTCAGAATATTCCTTTTGAGATTCTGTTCTGGAACCTACTTTGTTGTTCACAAGAAATTGATCTTGACTCGCTTCTGAGAACAGTCTGTTGGATGCTAAGTTGTTATATTCAGCCATGTTCGTGGGCTTTGAGCAGTCCAACACTGATGATACATGCACAGAGGAACACATTTTACATTCATCACTTGCTGTCCTTGGGAAACAATCTTTCAATTCATCCCTGTCATTTGATTGAGTCACAACCTGAACCGAATCATTGGCATCACTCTGGGAAAGCTGCTGGAGCATTTTATTATCATTGAAATTTTCACCATTATCTTCCAGTGCGCCTGGCCTTGTCTCGTGCCCATCGTCCTCCAGTGCGCCTGGCCTTGTCTCGTGCCCATCGTCCTCCAGTGCGCATGACTTTGGCTCTTTTCCTTCATCTTCCAGTGTACACGGCTTTCTCTTTTTCCCATCGTCTTCTCTTGTGCATGGTTTTGGGTCTTTTCTGTGCACTTCCGAGTTTGATCTTTCCTCTTCCCCTATAGAATGAGGCTTTAAGTCGCATGTTTCTGACTCTTTTTCTGAGAATGTCCTTGACTCGTTATTATCCCATCGCATTGAACAGGGCTGAGGCATTTCAGAATCTTCTCCAAAGGCACGAGCTCCTTCGGCCTCGTGTGCTTCAATGGTATCCAATGGGGAAGCAGCTTTGCCCTCTACTTCAGTTATTATTTCTGATTCCTTTACAGCCACTGAATAACTGGATTTAGAGTCATGCTTCTCTTCATAAATGGACATGGAGTCCTTTTGGATAGCTACCTTGGTGTCTGATGCCTTCTCTTTTTCGGAAAGCAATTCGTCTTTGTCAGTTACAGAGAGAACTGATGTAAATGTGTGGTTACCTATCTGGAAAGTTGGCTCAATTTCTTCTTCTTGATCAAATGCTTGCAATTCTGCCTCCACTTCTTGTGGACTTTTTCCTTGAAAGCCTGGGCCTTTTCGGTCAGCTGTTAGAGAATCTGGTCTTTTGTCACCGTCTTGTGGAGAAATGTCCTTGGATTCTTTATGTTCCTCAGACCTGGTTTTACCATTTTCCAGAGAAACAGATTTGGATTCCTCTCCGCCAGTCATTTGCAAAGGCAACGTTGACTGTGCACCTTTACATGGTTGGGAGTCTGATTTTAAATCTTCTTTGGATTTAGATCGCTTTTCTCCAGTATGTATTGAAACTTGCTCTAATGATTCTGAGCTGCAAACTGAGGTATCGTCTACATGGTTGTGCTCGGAAATTAAGTGCTCTTCATCTAAAACTTTTTGAAATGCAACTTCTTCATATTCAGCTTTGTGTTTTTCCACTTCAGGTTTTCCTTGTTCGTCTGTCTTCAGTAACTCTGTGCAATGCAATGGAGTAGTTATTGTCCTTGTCTTTTCTATTGAACCAATAGATTCTGAAGGGTCTTTTTGTTCAGCAGATAAAACACAAATTTCTTCAGTCACTGGAGATTTGTCTTCACGTGGCTCATCCTTGTGAATTGCTTCTTTTATAAGCTCCATTTCAGGAGATGATAGTTCTAAATCAATTTGCTTTTTGTCACAAACAAGTGATATAGCCTCAACTGCTTCTTCTTCCTTGGATTCATTTCTGTCACTTCTCACTTCAACTACAACTAGTTCTTCTAGCCTAGAAGCTTGTTTTTCTATTATAACCCATTCATCAGAGCCCTACATTTCAAATACAGAAACTTGTCAACATCACAGTATTCCATGAACAAGAAGATAATAACAGACATGCATTTCATTTATTTCATTTTGCTTTATGGTGAAGTATGAATTGCCACAATTGGATGAAGCTAAACTTTCTAAATATACATTTTAGTAATTCTGTGAAATGTGGATACATGGTAATATGATTTCGTTTTCTAGGTCCTTAATACAGCAATTAAGTGATGAAATAAATGAATCATAAATGGGTAAATAACAAATTTCACAGTAACAAACATCTTTTACACTTGTCTATACTTAAATTTTAATCCTTAGCTGTTTTGCATCAATAAATATTAACCCTTTAGAAAATATTAGCAAACTGGTTAAACAAAAAAAAAAATCACCCCCCTGATGTCAGTTCTGCCATTTAAAAATAACCATCATTAAATAAGCAGAGATGAATTTTGATGAAACTATAATTCAGTGTGTTGTTAAATATATAACTGAAAAGGTCAACCTCAGGGGAAGATGCAAGACTTTTCTTTGCTGAAGCTTCCAGAGATAAGGCAATGGCACCCACTTGAGAAGTAGGCTGTTCCTTGACCTCCTCTTCAGCCCTCGCAGACTGATAGAAAGGTTAATTAGCTGATGTACCAGAACACATTGCATAAAAACACATAATAGATGTGCTAGCTTCTTGCTTGCACTTTTAGGTGTAGATGTATCAGATTTTCCTTTAAAATAGTATCAAAACTGGTCATTCATGCTTGTACGATACCATACATTGCACTTGGTTAAAAAGCACAATCTTATCAATTAGCACCATTTCTTGAACTGCAGTTACTTTCATAATTTTTGATTTTTTTCCCCCAATCAGTAAATATTGCATTAATAAGAAAGCAGATTTTCTGGTGAGGCTGAATTGTGGTATACCAGTCTATTTGAGTGATTTATGGTGATTTTACTCAAATTATTAAACATCTCAACAGCTGTGGGGGAAGGAGGCTGTTAAACTTGAAAAAACAAACTACTGAAGGCTCAAAGCAAGTGATGAGCAAAAGTTTAATTAACACTTGTCTGCTCCTCAAACTGCTTGGAGTTCCAAGAGGACCCTCATCCTTTAACAAATACCACAGCAGTCAGAAAAACATGTCCCTGAAAATAACTTCCCAAAATATTCCAACTCATCCCTGAACTAAACCTCTGATTTCCTCAAGGCAAGATAAGCTTCCACACGTACAAAGTTCTGCATAGTAGGACAGGAAGTGCAACACAGGAATCACACTACAGGAATCTTGCATTCAGCTTCTTTACCACTTCCAAATGAGACAACTTTCAGAGCAGCTATCTGCTGCCTACACTATGTGTCTTTTCAAAAGCTTCACCCGGAGGTTGCCAAGTCAGGGCCGGCACCCGACATGAAAAATGTTGATGTCGCGCACTTACCTTGTCACACATGGAAAGGTAATTTTGCTGGCTGAGTCCAACCTGTAGCCAAGCAGCAAGGCCCTCAAGCGGCACAATGGCCTCAAGCGGCACAAGGCCCTCAAGCAATGTAATTGGATTGTTGGGATGGGCCGGCCTGCAAAACCTCAAAAATTTGGACTTAAGGCAAAGCCACAACATTAGCTTTGCTGTCAGCCAATCTCTTGGGGTTTACCAATGCATTCCAACATTCCTGATATTTAGAAGTAATCAAGAAAGTTCACAAATGGAGCAAACTTAATCTTTTTCTGATGACAGAAAAATGCAAAAGAAAAATCACCTATTTCAAAACATTGCTCAAAGCACATATTTACCTTTCCATTCTTCCTTGCACTTGTAAAACTTCCATTCAGGTGAAAGGGTTTGTGTACCCTGTGCCAGATCTAAGAGCAGGTTTCCCAGCACAAATACTGGGGTATTCCAGTGAGCTCCTGCACCATAGCTGGATCCCACAGGGAGCACCCAGGAAGTCACTGGCAGACCTTAGCCATAAGTTTGGGACCACCACATTCACTGCCAACACCATGCTGAGAAACTGTGGCAGTTCCATCTGGAAATGCCAGTACAACCCAGCAACATCAAGGCAAGTCTGCTTTCAAACACAGAGCCTGCACAAAAAGAACAACAAATAACACTGAATATAGAAAATAACTTGAGGCACCTTGACCTTCAGAACTCCCATAACATTTAACACTTATTGATTATGAGATGGAATTCTTTTCTTAAAGATTTTCCATATTCATTAAACTCCAATGTATTTTAATCAAATACCACTGTGGGCTGCATTTATTGATTGAAGCACAGCATGGCTAAAGAACATTTCACATCTACAAACTCATAACTTTAAGTACTTAATTAAGAAAGGTTTGAAGACAGATTATGGCATTATTTTAATGATATGGAAGTGTTTTTTTCTTACTGACTCATAGCTGAACTGA
>JAUZTB010000048.1:28909106-28919287 GCA_034780895.1 Rhynchobatus australiae | reverse complement strand
TACCCTCCACCAAGCTAAATTTGTATCCAATTGGCTAGCTCACCCTGGAGCCCATGAGATCTAACCTTCCCTCTCAGCCTACCATGGAGGGACCTCATCAAAGGCCCTGCATATCACCATGTCTACCACCCTGCCCTTGGCAATCCTCTTGGTCACCTTTTCAAAAACGAACGTAATCAAGTTGGCGAGACATGACTTACCATGCACAAAGCCATGCTCACTATCCCTGATCAGTCCTTGGTTTTCCGAATGCAGGTTGATCCTGTCTCTCAGGATCCCCTTCAGTAACTTACCCACCACTGATATTAGGCTCACAAGCCTGTAGCTTCCTGGTTTGTCCCTGCAGCCCTTCTCAAATAAAGGCACAACATTAGCCACTTTCCAGTCTTCCAATACCTCACCCTAGGCTAATGATGATACAAATATCTCTGACAGAGCCCCAGTAATTTCTTCCCTGGCTCCCACAATGTCCTACGATACACTTGGTGAAGCCCTGGGAACTTATCTACTTCTACATGCTCTAAGAATTCCAGCTCCTCCTCTTTTGTAATATGGATGTGTTTCAAGACATCACTACTCTCTTCCCTGAACTGCCTAGCTTCTATGAACTTCCCCATGGTAAATATAGATGAAGTACTCATTTAACACTTTGCCCATTTCCTGTGGCTCCACATTGATCTTGAAGGGGACTTATTCTCTCCCTATTTACCCTTTTGATCTTAATATAGAATCTCTTAGGATTCTCCTTTACCTTATCTGCCAAAGCTAACAGATATCCTTTATTTACTTTCCTAATTTTATTCTTAAGAGTACTCCTTTATACTCCTCAAAGGATTCGCTTGATATCGGCTGCCTATACCTGACACATACCTCCTTTTTCTTGATGAGAACCTCAATATTCCTCGTGAACCAGGGTTCCCTTCACTCTAATAGGAACATGCTAGCCCTCAACTCGCCCCAACTCACTTAAAAGCCCTCCCACTTGCCAGACACCCTTTAGCTGCAAGCAACCTCTCCCAAGCAAGTTGCTGTTTAATGCCATCAAAATTAGCCTTGCTCCAATGTATGACTTTAACTTGTGGACCAGTCCCATCTTTTTCACTCACTTTTTAAACAACTAGTAGAATTGAGGTAACTGGTCCAAAAGTGCTCCCTGACTGACAATTTAGTCACTTGCCCCTGTTTGATTTCCCAATTGGAGATCCAGTGTTGACCCTGTCTCTGGTAGGGCCACCTGTATATTGCCTGAGAAAACTTTCCTGGAGAAACTTAAACTCTGCCCCCATCCAGGTGCTCAGCACCTTAGCAACAACACTTCAGTATTACGTCCGCAAAATGCATCTATATGTTCTCAATCTTCTGGTCTATCAATAATGACAAGATTTTGTGTCTCTTCCAGTGTAAAGCCACTCTTAAGTTCCTTTATTAAGGACAAATGGATGGCTCATCCTTCTCTTCGACTCTTTATTTTGAGATGGAGTACATCTTTGTTAAGATTCATTTCCATAAATATCTGCCATGGCTTATCTACCATCTTATTTTTTAATTTATTTTTCAAGTCTGCTTTAGCGAACTCTACCTTCATAACTTTGTAAGTGGCTCCTTTTAAGTTAAAGACACTAGCTTCAGACCCACATTTCTCAATCTCAACTGCAACGTCAAACCCTTATCATGCTTCCCTCGAGGCTACTTCCTTATGAAATCACGAATCCTGTCTTATTTCATGTGACCAGATTGAAAATAGCCCATTTTCTGGTTGGCTCCACAAGTCTTGTAATGGCCAGAATGCATTCCGTGAACTTGTCCTCGAGATAACTTTGCCGATTTGTTTTATCCGGTACATGTGAAGATTGAAACCACCCACCTTTACTCGGGTACTTTTCTTACAAGTCCTATTATTTATCAATTTTTTTTTTACTGTCCTAGGTATAACCCCTTCAGTATGCCATAGGTTGACATCTTAGTTTTAAATTTCTTATCTCAACCAAACTGATTTTGTGTCCTGATGTTTCAAGCCAAGATCATTTTACATAACCGTATTGATAGATGTCTTGGCTAAATATTACTGTCCTTACAAAGCTGCAGTGCATTGTTGCCTTTTGGTATCAGGGTCACACTCCTGGAAAGGTATCACAATAGATTCCAATAGAGGTGACATTTCAACACAGGCCTCCAATCACAGTGCTCCCAACTACCTTCGTGCAGAGTTCTGCTTCTTTTCATAGTGATTGCTACAAAACACTGGACACACAGACATTGAAGTAAATCAAATGCGCAAGGGTACATTTTATTTATCAGTGTTTCATCTTGCTGAACGAAACACAAACCATAATTTTGTAACAAGGTAAAATGCTGAATAATACTGAGAGAGACACACACAAGAGACTGTAGATGCTGGAATCCAGAGCAACAAATGATCTGCTGGAGGAACTCAGTGGGTTGGGGAGCACCTGTGGGGGGGGGGCGCGGGGGGGTTGCATGAAGGAATTGGTCCTGATGCAGGTTTTTGAACCAAAATAAAATCGACAATTCCTCCCCCTCCCCCACCAGAGATGCTGCTCATCCATTTGTTCCTCCAATAGGTTGTTGCTGATCAATAGTGTAAGGCAGTCTCATCCTGCACAATGTTCTCATACTTCTGGTTATGTGTAAATGGAACCTTTAGAAGTTCAGTCTGCCAGTCAATAAATCAAACTCTAATACTTGTCCTTTAAGGTTTACCCACCAACTGCTGTATGTCTGTGTATCCAATGGTTGTATAGCAATTACCATATATAAAAAAAACAAATCTTCATAAAGCTAGCTGGGGACACTGTGATTAAAGGCCTCTATTGAAATGACACCTCCACTGGAATCCATTAAGCTAGTGCATCCCTGATACCAGGAGGCAAGAATGCATTGAAGCTTTGAAGTAGTGATACGCGCAGTAACATTCAGCCAAGACATCTATCAGTAGAGTTGTGTTAAAAGATTACTGCAATGTGCTGTCAGTACTAGAATTGTGCATAGGCTTCAACAAGATCAGAGAATTTTTACAACTCTGATTTATAATAACCGAACACCCTGAGCTCATCTTTCAATTTGCAGAGTACAGCACTACAAACCTGTTTGTCAAATCTAGTTCACCAAACCTATTACTGCAAAGTAAGTGGGAGATGAATAATGGATCTACCCTTTGCAGTTATCAGTCCATCACCTGTAGAGGTCACTGAATCTCCCCTTGGGCAAATTTACAGGTTGACTGTAATTTATACGTGCACACTTGCTCTGCTTTGTAGGAAATGCTTTCTACCATCTGCTTACAATTGTGTATGCTGGTAATGATCCTAATTGGCTGCATTAATCGAAATGTTTTCTGGGAAAAATTATTTCATTAACATTAATTAACTTGACGTTTGGTAATGATTTTTGGTCTTTGGATGCACATTACAATTTTTCATACAATGCTACAAAATATATTTTATTGGATGTACATTTAATAACAATCTAAACTACAAAATCTATTTTATTGGTGTATGTCAATGTCTATGTTCAATCCTTGGTTGTGTTCAGTTACCTGATTGCAAGATTGAAACTATTTGCTGCAGTACCCTTGGGCTAAGGGAGGAATAATTCTCCAGTGTTCCTCCTCTTGACTGCTGAGTCATTGAAATACTGTTCCCAAGCTGAAGGGACCACTCCGGTACCTGACCACTCTCTCATGCTAAGACTGTTCTTTACCAACATCTAATTCATTTGTTGAAGAATGTCAAACCCTATTCCTTTGCATTGCAAGATTCTCTGCAATCCACCATAGTCTCAGACCTCGATACTAAAATGGACCATGATCTTGATGGACCACCTACATCAGCTGTGTAAATTGCTCATTCATGCCACTACCTCAGCTCCTCTGCTTCTGAAAACCTCATTCACTCCTTTTTTACGTCCAGGTTCTACTAGTCACGTGCCTTCCTCGGGGGGCAAGATGAAGAATTATTTCTCCTTGCTCGACTGCTTCTTGGGCACGCTCTCTGCACGTGGTTCCCAAGACCCATTACAGAACACAGTGTGGGAAGAAATGGAAAAGCTGGAAGAGAGGTTGATGAGAGTAGAGGAATAATAAAAATACACATCACTTACTTCTCCAGGTCTGATTTTAATGTAGAAGTTACTCCTTTTGTACGAAATCTTAAGAATCTTGGGCCAAGCGAAACGGTTTATTCTTAACCGGTCCCTGTAAATTAGGAGTCCATTTGCACAAACACCAAGCATGATGTCAATCCCTTCAGAGTCCTATGAACAGCAAGCACAGAAAAAGGAGGTCTGTGATTTTAAGATATTAATGGTGCTTAATAAGTGTTCAAACCTGCCAGCAGTAGAGGTTCTCCAGTAAACAATTCAGTTCAGAATCTGAATGTTGACCAGCTTAGTAACCATGTTTTCTTTAAGAACCTGATGCCACAAATGAGGCACAGGGAATGGTCCCCAAGACCATCCAATTTAAGGCCTTTGACCTTCGAGATGAAACCACTGGCCCCAAGCAGCTTGTGGTGAAATGCTTTGCTGCAATATTCGTACCTGAGGCATGTCCAAAGAGAAGGGTTAAATGATCACAAGGTAAGCACAGAGAGCTGGGAAGGGTGCGGGGGAGGGAGGAGGGACAAATGATTGGGAGACTAGGGAGAAGAGATCATGAAAGGGAGGGATAGCTTAAGCTCCAGGTTCAGCCAAGTTTATTTTTTATATATAAAGAGTTTCCCATAGTATAATGCAGCTGTTCCTTTGCAAATCTCTGGTTAGGTTACAGAAGTATTGCAAGTGTAGCAGATAAACAATAACAACAACATGATAAAGTAAATAATAATAAACATTAAGGCTGGGTGCATGAATGGAGTTTTCTGATTATTAGGAATATGGTGGGTTTCACCCTCTCAAATTCATTTCTGCTTCTCCAGTGCATAATCACCCACTCAGGATATTCAATGTACAGGTATGACTTGCTAAATTTAAATCTCTTGTATTTCCTTTCAGAAAGATATGAACTATTGTTGCATTTTAGGATCACCATTGCTTGCTCAAAATAATGCATCTTTTGGAATGCAGCAACAATTTCCCAAATCCCAGCCTGCGAAACCATGCTGAAAGATAACAACTAAATTAGAATGTGACACATTTACTAAAATAATGGTTAGAAATTGACTCTTTAATAATGGGTCAACACCAGGCCCTCAAGCCACTGTTAATCTGACTAATTTGCCTGTAGTTCAGTCTAACTCATTAAAATAATAATTGAAACATTAAAAATGCATAAATGGTGTAATTTTGTATCATTGCAAGGTTTTTTAGGGCCTTGGAAGTACATGGTTTCACATTTTCAATGAGGGAGCATTAGGAAAAGGAATTATTTATTGGAAACCATAATAGACTTCGTTTTATTTTATTGTTGTTAGTCATCCTGGAAAATAATATATTGATGTTAATGCTCAAGAACAAGCTTGAACATTCTTTTTTACCAACTTGCCCATCAATTGCTCAGTGCCTACAGGCCAAATACAATGATAAAGCAATTCAGTCATTTTAAGTTGCAGAACTGAAGAACTACAAAACAGAAACAATCTTGGAGTTGCTCCCTACCACGCAAGCGTTTTTTTTAAGTATCTGGCAAGAGAAAATTTTGAAGGTTTCATCATGAGGGATAAAAGGAAAAGTCTGAAGACAGGACCAATCGTTAGGATACAGAAAGACCAGATTTTCCTAAAAATTGTAGCTCAGAGTTTGGAAATGAAATATCAGGCCAACAGGCCCAAACAGACATCGAAGGGCAATTTAAAAAAAACACCTGCAGCATTCCAAATCCTAGCATCTCCAGATGACAAGTTCTCAATCTCAACAAGAAAAGCACATTGATGGAAGCATGACTATTCATCAGGATAGTGGGGATAAATTCTCTACACTTCTCCACTGGTAGGGGAAAGAAAGCTTATTCTGCTTTTATAAAGCACCGCATCATTGCTGGCTTCAAAGTACAAACCACATTTCTAAAGACTGACACTTTCTTTTAAATAAGTAAGATTTCCTTGAAGGATCAACTCAGAAACACAATGTATAAGCACATTTTTTATTTGTGTTAATGGCACAGTTACAGTAGATGTTACGAAATGGCTTACTATATTACAAGGATAAAGCTCAATTTCCTTGCCTGAAGAAATACGCCTCACATAAAGGCTGGAGATGAGGGCAAAAAGAGAGGTAATAACCTAATTTCATTTTACCAATAAACTCTCCAGACTGTTTTTGAGACACCTACGAAGATGGAACAAATTGGCTGAAAAGGTTGTGATAGCACATTCAGTGGCAATTTTTGAAAAGGAATTGGAAAAGTAGTGAAAAAAGATAATGCACAACTGTGAGGAAAGAGTAGGGGGTTGTATCTGACTGGATAACTCATTCAGGCAGCACCTCATTGGAAACGATCCCCTTTGATGCAGCATCCATCTATAATGCCATCATAGAAACATAAAAACTACAGCACAATTCAGGCCCTTCGGCCCACAAAGCTGTGCCAACTTGTGCCGATCATACTTGGCAAGTTGCTTTGAAAATTATGCTTTATGCTCGTTGCGGAGGAAAACTCCTCTGAAAGCCCAACACTAACAATGTCATTAAATACACACAAATGACAATGTATGTAACATTAGTATTCTATGGAAAACTTTAAAAGGAAAAAAAGACTTCCACATGGTGTTTTGCACACCCCTGACACGTTGTCCTGAAGCACTTTACAGTCAAAGAAATACTTCTGAAGTGCAGAAGTGCAGTCACTTTTGTAGAAATTTGCACAAAGCAAGCTCCCACAAAGAGCAATGTGATAATGATTAGATTTTTTTGAAAAATATAATGGATAACGAGGGGTAACTACTGATATTGAAAACAACTTCCCCATGCTTCTTCAAAAATTGTATTGTGGAATCGGAGAATGAAGCCACATACTTTTAAATAAGCACTAGTTCATCTTTGTTTTATTTGTACACATTGCCTAAAAGGCACCAAAAACACCTGATAGTTGTTACATTAATAAAGAAATCTATGGAAGAATAGGATTCAGAATGATGATTACCTTGGCATGATGCAAGTCCACTCCATACATAGAGAGTTTCTTCGCATTTTCCAAGAAGTTCATTTCTGCTTCTCCTGGTGTCATGCCCCTATAGGAAAGTCATAATGCACAAAAAAGTTATTGTCTCTGTTGAACACAATGACTTGGAAAATAGACACCAACATTGAATAGTATTTCAGGTTTTCAAATGATAACCAGTCTTTGTCAAATATTTCATTGTCTGAGGTCAGTATGTCCCTCATTACAAAAATAATCACTTTCACTGTTTAGTGATAATAGGATTTGTTTTTTTAAAATCCTTTTCATAGATAAAATTACAATGGCTGAAGGCACTTTGAAATCCATCCCTACTCTCAGATGGTTGATGAACAGGGACTTGATAGTGTCATTGAAGTGTTGAAAACAGAAGTGGGCTATTTAGTCCTTCACATCTTCTCCACCATCTAACACCATCACAGCTGATCTTCTGTCTCAAAGCCACATTCCCGCTCTGCCCACATATCCCTTGATGTATTGTGTCTAAAAATCTACCTTCATTTCTTATAAAAATATTGACTTACCTCCCACTACCTTCTGTGGCAAAGAATTTCATGGATTCACTATTATCTGAGTAAAGAAATTTCTCTTCATCTCAGTCCATAGTGGGTGAGCTCATGTGCTGAGACTGTGACTCCTATGTCAAGGAAAAATAACCGGCTTGCCTTCCCCTGTCGGAATTTTGTATGCAGCAATAAGATCCCACCCACCCCCCCCTTTAGTTTTCTGAGCTCCAATGAACAGTTTCCTCAACCTAGTCTCTCCTCATAGGATAGTTCTCTCATCCCAGCAATGAATCTGATAAAATTGCTGGTGTCCATAGGGATCTTGTGTAGCCTTGTACAGGAATCACACAGGCAACATGCTGCTACAATAAGGAGGCAAGCAGTCTATCGGCCTTTGTTGCGAGAGGATTTAAGCGCAGGAGTAAAAATATTTTACAGCAATTACGTTCAGCCCTGGTGAGACTGCACCAGGAACATTGGGTAAGATCACACCTGCACGCAATGTAACATTTGCGACAGCGGGAGTGTAATGAAGGTTCATAGATTGGATCCCTGGATGGTGAATGATGTCGGGGGCCAGGGGAGGAAGCAGCAGAATTGCATCTTGAGGAAAGATTAAAACAGACCAAACATGTTCTCTGAAAATCAAAAAGAAACTAATTGCCCAGACAATAGAAATCTGAAAATGCTGGTAACATCCAGGCAGTCAAGCCACATTTGTGGAAAGAGTGACAAGAGCTCACAGACAGGTCAGATAGTGTTTGAGGAAGAGAAAAGCTGAGTGAGTTTTACATTTGGGCTGTCAGAGAGTAGAACAGACCACCTCTGATACAAACAGAAAAAGGGAGTTACCCAAAATTGTTGAATTTAATATCAAATCCCAATGGCTGCAACGTTTTATACCGTACCAAGATGAAAGGAAATTTCAATGAAGGCTCAATCTTCAAATATATCTTTAAAATGGAGATGATTTTTAGATACTGAAGAAATCAAGTGATATCAGAATTAGTGTAGCAAAGTCGTGCTGAGACAGAAGATCAGCCTTGATCTTACTGAATGGTAAAGTAGGCACAAGGGTCCAAGGCATTCTCTTGCTTCCAATTATTATGCTCTTCAGATCTGAAGACCTGAAATACTAGGTCTTTATGTTTCCATGGATGCTGCTCAACCTACTGAGTATTTCTATCATTTTGTGTTTATTTCAGATTTGCAGCATCTGCAGTATTTTGCTTTAGTGTTCACCCAGCACTGGGCATACCAGCATCCCATAGAACAAGCTCAAACACCTGGTCCTTGTTGAGTTTGGTGGCTAAGTGGCAAAGTGCTCACAAACACACTGCTACTTGGTCAGCCAAGTTGAGACACTGATTAATCTTGCATGAATGCTCACACAATCTAGAGTGGGACTTGATGGATTCAGAGGCCAGCAAAGGAATTTGACTGGACAGTAAGTTTTGATCATGAAAGCTGACTGCCAACCGACTGAGAATAAACAGACTGATGCCTGGAATCCAGGGTACACAATCAGTAGTTTAGCAGAGAAAGGAGACTTTTCAGGTGAGGGCAATGCTCGGAACGATAGATCACATCCTAAAGCAGCTTAGGGCATACACAAACAATATAGATAATTCTTTTACCTGTAGGTCTTGTGCAGCTCCACCACCCTTTCCTCGAGTTCTTTTGTCTGATTTGGTGCAAAGCGAATCTCACTGACATAGTCAGGTCCATGCTCCTCAGGATCATAATCTCCCAGTTCTGCCTGAACAGTGTATGAACCCAACAGAGCATGTGTAACAAAAGAGCAAGGCAATCGCCCAGAGATAATATCATCTCTCAGCTGCAGACAAAGGTAATACCTGAAGTAGAACAGAGCCAATAGAGCAATCACTGGTGAGACAACACACATCAAATACTGGCTTACTGCCACTCTGATTCTAAATTGTACATGGTGATAATTTGTTCAAGCCCTCGTACTCCATTACAGGACAGATGTGAATACAGTGGAGAGGGTGCATAGGAGATTCACTAGGATGTTGCCTGGGATGGCGCACTTCACTTATGAAGAGACTGGAAAGCCTGGGTCTGTTTTCTGTGGTAGGACTTGAATATAGGATAGAAGATTGAGGGGCAAAGATGGTGTGGATAGTGAGAAACATTTCCTCATAATAGAAGCTTCTAAAACAAGAGGGGATAGGCTTAATGATAAATTATCATTAAATAGGCTAGGTGATAAATTAGAGAAGATTTCTTTTTTAGTCACATGTACATCGAAACACTCCTTTTGATTTTTTTTGTAATATATGCTTACTAAGACTGGAACCTAGAATATTTTTTATTCTTTGATTATATAATGTCACAATCATCTTCCCAATCTTTGTGTATAATCACTTAATTTGAAAATTAATAAAAGGATTGAAAATGAGAAACACAGTGAATTGCATCTTTTACATAGAATGTTTGAGGAGCAGCCCGCAAGTGTCGCCACGCTTCCAGCACCAACACAGCACACCCACAACTTCCTAACCTGTACGTCTTTGGAATGT
>JAUZTB010000048.1:28880396-28890923 GCA_034780895.1 Rhynchobatus australiae | reverse complement strand
CTCTCTCTCTTTGTTGGCCTCCGTCTGTCATTTACCTACCACTGTCTCCCAACTCCACTCTCCTCCCCGGCACCGCACACCCCCACCTCAGTCATCAATCACCTCGGACTCCCGCCTCACCATTCCCATTCCCCTCTTTATGCTGGCCACCTTGCCTCTCCACTCTCAGTCCTGAGGCAGGGTTTCAAGCTGAAACATCAATAATTTCTTTCCTCCACAGATTCTGTTTGAACTGCTGAGTTCCTCCAGCAGATTGTTTGTTGCTCTGATTCAGACTAAGCCATTTTCAAATACCTTGTTGTTATCAGTCAGTCAACTATGCAAGATACGAAAATAAATAAAACCGCCAAAAAGAAAAAGATTAAATCTAACTGAATGGGTGACAATGGTAGTTTTTGTGAAAGAGTGTTACTCAACATTTAGACAACATGATCTGAGGCAAATATTTACTCCAAATAAATAGCAAATTCTATTAATTATTTTAGCAGCCATATCATCAAATGTAATCTATTCATTAATTCCCAGTAATCTGCTGGCAAAATACACAGTTCTGTTATCCAACAGCAGTCGGACAATGCTGTTACTCTCACAGTCAAACATCAACAGATGTCATAACCATCTATCTCCATAAATTCCACAAAATGCTCCAGTTGTTACAAGGAAAACGCCAAACAAAAGGGACAATGTTATAAAAATATACAAATACTGAAAATATGACTAGGATTATTAAATAAATTAAGAAGTTATTGGAATATGTATCCCAACAAATACTGATTGCTGGAACCTGTCCTAATTTCAAATGAAGATACCAAAACTGAGTTGCTGGGGAGTGTACAGGGATTTAAACGTGACCTCTCCTGATGGTTACTAAAAATACGCACAATAACAGATGTCCATGATAGGGTAGCTTGTGGCCCTGCTGGCCATTCCCCACCTTTATGTACTCCCTTGTTCAGTTGGATTTCTCAATTAACCTGCTTGTGGTGTGTAATGTATATTTGACATACTTGCAGGTGCCCAATGCTGTTGGACGGAGTGGAATAAAGAATGCCTTTAGCCATTTCTTCATGTCTCTTAGTAATTCATTATATTCCTGGAACTGTATATGATTAAAATAGGAATCCATCCTTACACCATGAATTGGTGATGAGGACAGAAAAGGTTGCACTTTGCGTGAAGGGAAAAATTATGAGTGAGGTGAGAAGAGCTACCAGTGATCCAACAGCAATGGTGAACACAGAGACAGTTTGAAGCACTTGGCATGATGCTACGTATTTACATCGATTAATCCTGAGCGAGCACCAGCAAGTGTGGGCACAGCAAGATTATCTGCCAAATCTCAGCATGAGACGGGAGGGCTTCTTGGCATGAGGAGCTCCTGGACAAGTACTGCGGGTGAGGGAGGGCTGACACAATACTTGCAGGGAAGAACAAGGTTACGTAACAACAGTATGGCTGAGGTTTATAAAATCATGAAGGGCATAGATAAGTTGAACGGTCATAGTCTTTTCCCCAGGGTAGAGGAGTCCAAAACTACAGGGCATAGGTGTAGAGTGAGAGGAGAAAGGAGTTGATGGGCAACCTTTCCATACAGAGGGTGGTGGGTATATGGAACAAACTGTCAGAGGAAGTGGTTGAGGCAGGTACAATTGTGACATTTAAAAAACACTTGGACAGGTAAATGGGTAGGAAAGGTTTGGAGGATATGGACTAAACAGAGACAAATGGGAACAACTCAGTTAGGTAGCATAATCAAAGACCCCACCCACCCAAGACATTGTCTCTTCTCTCCTCTTCCATCGGGTAGAAGATACAGGAGCCTGAAGGCACGTACCACCAGACTTAAGGACAGCTTCTACCCCACTGTGATAAGACTATTGAACAGTTCCCTTAAACAATGAGACTTTGACCTCACGATCTACCTTGTTGTGACCTTGTACCTTATTGCACTGCACTCTGTAGCTGTGACACTTTACTCTGTAGTTTTATTGTTTCTACCTGTACTACCTCAATGCGCTCTGTACTAACTCAAATGTAACTGCACTGTGTAATGAATTGACCTGTACGATCAGTTTGCAAGATAAGTTTTTCACTGTACCTCAGTACAAGTGACAATAATAAACCAATACCAATAAATGGTCAAAAAACACAACAGTTAAGAAAAAGAAAAATTAAAATGTGATACGATTCATTCACTAATTTATCCTTTTACTGTATACGAAGTTATGAAGTACAAAATAAAAGGCAAATTTGTTTACAAGGAATCCTAATTAAAAATTGCTATTGTTTCAAACACACAGTAGGCTTCTCATCATACACGAGGAGAACAGATAAAGAACAAGGAGGGCAGCTCACCACCACCTTCTCAAACACAATTAGAGATGAATGAAAAACATTGGTTCTGCCAGTGTTGTGCACGTCCCATTAATGAAAATAAAGTACTTCAGGCACACAGCTCCTCATTAGAGTAGGATAAGTGAGGACATATTTTACTAGAAGTGAAAGCGAGGGAGAGGTAAAATTTGACGGTAAGAAAATAGACAGCTTATTAAGTTTCCAACAAAGAAAAATTAATAAAAATTATGGATTGGAGAGAAAGCAGCCTGAATTTCCTGGCTCTCTTTTAATCAGGTACCAGGCCATTCCATCCATACTTGGTGTTATTTTTCCCTCCCCTCTCATCTGATTCTATTAAAAGTCTTATTATGCTTTCATTTTGCAGATCCTGTGCGTGGCTAAAACTAAGCACAATTTATATTTGTATAGCTTTTCACACAGCTCAAGGCACTTCACAGGGATGTAATCACAAAAAAATTGGCACTCTGCCAAAGTAGATATGAGGCTACATGCTTAAATGCTCCGTTTTAAGGAGTGCCTTATGGTAAAGGCAACACCTGGGCAGTTTAGGGTGGATGGCCAAGGAAAGGCTTAGGGTGAAGGAAATGGATAATGCACAAGGGAGTAAAGTTGAAGGTGTGTAAACCTATGGTAGCAGAGGGAGGGAAGAGAGAGGCCAATAAGTGTCAACACAAGGATGAGAATTTGAAAGCAGATGTGTTGCCAGACAACATAGGGCAGATAGCACAAGGGCGATGAGCCATTGAGATGATATGAAATGAAGTACAAGCTTCAGCTAATTAAAAGGCAGAAAATGGGGAGGCTCTCCTTGAGGGCACCAAAGTAATCAAGTCAAGAGATAAAGAATCAATCTAAGAAATGGTGGCTTCAGTTCAGGGTGAACTTGAGCATGAGTGCAGAGGACCTGTAAAAGAAAGGTACAAGTTTCCTTTATGGAGAGACTACATGATTAGAAGCTCAACTAGTTTGTAGGCAATTTGGCTCAAAGACCAGGTGGGGGTGGATCGGGTGGCTGGGAAAGCAGCATCAGAAGCAGAGACAAAGCTCTTACCAGAGGAGAGCTTGATTTGACTTTCATTGAAACTTTTATATTTTTTACTTTTGCAATATCTCCATTGTAATCATGGGCTGCATTTTCCAATATAGAATAATGTTGGCTGCAGTTATGCCAAGGCACGACGACATTATTGCAGGTTATTTCCTCCTCCCCTGAGAGTCATTTCCATGGCTCAAATAAAAAACCTTTGATATAATTCAGGATCCAATATTTTAGGAAGTAATGCAAAGAAATTGCTTCCCATGCAACCAACAATTTAGCAGTTAAGTGACAAATAAAATTAGTGCAGATTAATTTATCAATTCAAATCAGAAAAGATTAAAATAATTCAGGACAAATCATAAAAATCACTCACACCACCATGGAATAAAGCATGGGGTGTTCATTTTTCATTCTATTTCTGGATTATGTGGAAGATTTTCCATTGTAAAACAAGAGCCTTTCCACCTGCCCACATGATCTGCCCAGCTGATTAAACAGTTAGCTCTTTTTAAATTTTTTTGAAAAAAAATTTTGTCTTAATTAGAATCTGCAAATTATCCTTTGAATAGAGAAATAGCTTACCCATTTGACAAGGTGAATTAAGTTTTAAACTTACTTCAGGCCTAATCCCTATACAATACACAAGTGTGTCGTTCCATAAGGAATACTTCCTACCGATCAAACAGTATTCTGATTCGCACAATGTAATTTGGACTGCTGACAGTGGTTTCAATTTATTGAATGCTTTGCAAAACTTTATCATACAGATCTAAACTCAGAAAATTGTAACTATGGTCTCCAAAGGAGCTCTCTGCTCAAGTCCCACTTGATTGTTCTTTTTCAGACTTGTTACTATATTTTAAGTGTTTCGAACTTTCAGTTGGAAGATGCAATCAATTCCATCTCGTCTGCTCTGATGCATCCTATATCCCAAATTTTCATTTCACCTCTTTGGAGCTCCTTCTAAACCAGCCCAGTTTGAGATTTTTGCCTCTGGACAGTCAACTTTTCCATTCACCTACAAAGGACTCCACAATTCCTGAATAACTGCAACCTCAGCCAAGGTTCCCCATACAAAGATACTGGTCTTCACATATATTAATATTTATTGGCCTTGGAGCCCCAGGTTTCCATTCGTGCATTTTCATGGCAGAAGTCTGGACTTCATTAAAGAAAGATGGTGCTCAGTGCAGGCATCACACCAAATCCACTCTTGCTAGAATTCTCCAGCTTAATGCTGTGGAAATTACCTCTCAGATGCTGTAGAGGACAGACCTGGATTGGAATTGAGGACCCCATTAATTTCAGCGGGGATTTGAGCTCTGCAGATTAAGAGGTAGAGGAAGGGGAAGACAATCTTTTAATATTATTTTGCTTTAGTTTAATATTTATAAACAGTCTATAATTAACTTCTTTTATAATGTTTGAATATAATTACTTCAGGTTTTAGTAATTTGTGAAATTCTGCCTCCCAGCTTTGCCAGTGTGAAAGCCTGTCAGAGACAATTCAGGGGTTTGTCCTTCACACTGCAAAGCTTGCAGTCCAGATCATGCTGTTGGGAGTTTGAGGTGTGGAGGACCAAAACAGGCATCCTACCCAAGTCGACTGCAGGGATTCAGGCAGCCTTTCAAGGTGGCTGGATCGATCCAGCTCACAGAAGCCTTTTCCAGAAAGTGTAAATGCCTTGTTGCACGTGGTACTTCAAGTAAATTATGCAAGATAATCGTATACTGAAACCAATTACCCAATCCTTCAGCACCAAGTGCCTATTTAAATAGGTGCTGTTGGGATTTGCTGCTTTGTTATTTAAAAACATGATTGTCAAATGTGTGTTCAATGTTCTCTTCTGGACTTTTTAAAAAAACCAGTCATCTCTGCAGGTTTGTCAGTGAGTAACAATCACTGTTCTTACTCCAGGTGATCTAACGGTATGTTAATACTCCTGTGCTTGAAAGGAGGAAGAGGAGTTCATGCAGAAGGAGCAAAGGTGAATGCATGTCAAGAGTCTGCTACCTACTCTGTCTTATCCCAGAAGCCAAGCTTTTAGACCTATGCATAATTAAATGCAAATCTAAATTTGCACACTGTCTTCGTGAGGGAGGCACTTGTTATTACATCCTCTCCACCAGCCCAACCCGCATGCAAGACCCATGACAGGGATAGTCCTGTGCAGAGCTTAGAAGCTGTTTACATGACATTTGGTGCTGTTATCTTTCAGCCCACTGATGCATGAAGCAAATGACAGGCACTTTGCTGCATAGGAAAACACTTTAACCACTTTTCAAACAGCAAGGCAGCTTCCCCTGTTACACTTCCATCTCTTGTTCTTTTAAAACTGAGTATGTTCATAAAATTTGAAAACAAGAAAATGGAACATTGCAAGAGTAAATTAACAAAACAGGGATTACGCAAAGATCCACCCAAACCTGCAGCCAAGAACCCTGAACTCTAGGATTTGAGCATCGACTGCAGTGCAACCATGTGTTCAGAGTTCCTACAAGGTTGCTAAAATTGTATCTGAACTAAGAGGCAGGGTCTGGACAGTCCATTTTGCCCAGCTGTAGCTGTTGCCATTGGCCGAATCTTGCAACAGCCCATTTACAGTTACAAAAGACCTTTTCCAATCAGAAGTTGCTCAGCTAGCCAGATAAACCTGTAATATTGCTTGGATTGCTCGTAACTGCAGTCATCCATTGACACAAGGGCCAGGAGATACCACTGGCCTGAGAAGTTCCAGGAGGTCCCAAAGGTGAATGGCGCTGGTTGAGTTTGAAGAATGGCATATAGTGCAACAGTGGGGGCAAGGGAGAGGTATCAGTCTATTTATAAAAAAAATTAAAATTTAATTTTCTTTTTAAAGAACAGGTTTTTCTTGACTTTGATTGTCAAAGATTCACAAACATTCAATTTCAATGTCAACTTTGACAGCCAGCGAGCCTAGTGACAGGGGTTCACTAGCCATCAATGCTTCTCTGGGAGCAGCCAGATATACAGGGAGTAGTCTTGCGCTACCATGGGCCTTGCTGATGAGCTGACAGCCAACATCTCATTGGTAGACTCCTCTCCTGGACCAGCATGGAAGAAACAGCAAGGTCAAGGAGCAAGGTTATGGGAACCTGCCCCATAAAGTTGCTAACCTGCTTCACTTCAGAAGCAGGCCAAACAGCTGAGACATTATTCTTTAATAATCAGACAATTGCCTGTTCACTTGGAAGATGTCGGCTTGCTTGGTTGGTGTTTACTCTCCTGCTGTATCCCTCACTGGGCCAGAAGGCAAGGAGACCACTCTATCCTAACCTGCAGACAGGAAGGTAGGCCAGTTGCAACTAGTTAACATCAGTCAACATTGTTAAAATGAGCTACAGTAATTTTGAAGCAGATGTTCCCATTCTTTCCCAGAGGACACTCAAATTACAATAATGAATTGCTGATGTTTAATCATTGTCAGCCTGCTCTTCATGTTCAGAAGATTCTAGGGAGGACTGTGACTGCAGCTCAGTTTCTGCTTCAAATGCATCTTCCTTTATCGTCACTGGATCTCTTGACTCAACTGTATCTTCACTAGAAGGACTACAGCTGTTCAAAACAGTGACTCATCGTTCTCCTCTCAATGACAATTAGTGATGGACAAAAAAAAACACTGTTGGCATTTACAGTCACACCCACACCCTGCAACTGTCCTTCAGGAAAGGAAATCTGCTCAACGGACTTGTTTGAAGCTAGTTTTTCTAAAAATTCAGAACATTTTTTTATTTGTATTTGCTTGGCCTTTTTGTGGGTCTGGTAGCACAGGTGGTTAACTCCTAACACAGTTCAAGGATAATTAGGGATAGATAACAAATGATAGCCTTGCCAGTGATATTCACATCAAGAATGGATAAATAATTTTAAAATTCTGTTGGGAAATTAAAAGGTGTAATCATACACTGAGTCAATATTTCAGGTGCTAATTCTTTCCTTTTCTTATGCTGCCTTTCCCTCCACCCGCCAATAATCCTTTTGGGGTAATGTTAAGCCTGGTTCTTTTCTGTTGTAATGAATTCACCTCAATCTATGTAGATGAGGATTTAGTGGAGCCATATACAATTTATAATGGAAGAAGCAGGCAAAAGGAACAGCTGTGTCTTGTCAGTTTGTTAGTTGATATCAAATAAGGGCATGGTCGAATTTTTAGGCTGCAGTTGATGTGGGACCAGCAAGTGAGGGTCAGTCATTTAATTTGGTGCAAGCACTTTTATGTCAGAGCACAAAAATAAAATCACCATCAGGTGGTAATTCATTCAGTAAATGCTCTATCGTTTTCTGTTGTTTTATCCCTGCATCAATCTTCCATGCAAAATAGATCCTTCTCCTCCTCTTTGGATTTCCACAAAGCTCACAAAGGAATGAAAATACTATTTTCCTCATACTCAACAGCACTTACCAACTTAATTAGATCATTTCAGCCCACAATCCAATGTCCAGAAGTAGCATTAATAATCTGACCTGCCTCATGGCCAATGCAAACAACTTGATTTCTGCAAAGGGTGCTTGAAGTTTTTTTTTAAAAAAAGGCTCAAATTAATAGCTTAACAACCATATTTTTCTTTATTCTTTGTCTGAAGCACACCTGTTGATCAAGTCGCAATATTAGGCATATTTTAATGCTTTTTCCTCATGTTTAATGAAAACAAGATGTAGTTTGCATTTCTAATTCCAAGCAACACTTTTAAGGTTCAGTCATTTACTGTGTGGCTCAGTCTAAAGCCAAGAGGAATGTTTCATAGAACAGCATTTCCTGATTTTCCACATTGACTAATGGTATCTTTTTGTACCTTCTATCCCACCATTTTCAATGTTCTACAGATCATCCTTTGCCTCAGCATCTCCTCCCGTGCAATGCCACCATCGAGCATAACCCTTCTTCCCTTTCAGCCTTTCACAAGGACCACTCTCAGTCACAATCACTCCTACTCCCTCCAACACTACTTACCTGAACAAGCACAAGGGATAACATGTGATCTTTTACTTTCCCCATCATTCAGGGCCCTAAACACACACACACACAAAGAGACACAGCTATTCACCTATTTACCAGTGACAATACCATCTTCTATACACATGGGAGATCAAACACAGATCGAGTGATGGTACTGTGTAACACTTGCTCTGTCTGTGACCCAGTTGTCTGATGCTCAAGTGTTCCATCCCACTCCCATTTTGATTCTTCTGTCATCATCTAACAGTGAAACTCAGTGCAAGTCCTCATTTTTGGATTTGGCACGGTCTGCCGGACTCAACACCGAGATTAATCATTTCACTACTGGTTGTCCTATTTTCATTCACACCTACTCTGCACCTGTCTTGTGTCTTTTCTTGTTCCTTTGGCATTATATTAGTGCCATCATCCTGTCTGCCATTTAATCTGTGTTCCACGCTATCATATGCCAACACTTTGTACATTCTTAGCTTCCAGACCACCCGACTACATTCCCTCTTCCCTGCATTTTATAACATGTTCTCCTAGAAATCAGATTTCACTTTTGCTGCGATAAATGGGTGACAAGTTTTGTTCTAATCCCAAATTGGGGCTCATGGAAACAAGAATGTCCAACTTGTGACATCCTCGCTTTAAGAAATTATTATTGTTGTTTTCTCCCATTCATACAGGGGAGAATGCAATTTACACTTTCACAGATGGTAGCTGCTTGCTGAGGTCACAGCTGCCACACACTTGCCTGCTGTCTGCTGGGGAGTGGGACAGCACAGTATAAGTGCACTCTAAGAAAGTCATGAAATAAGAGGGAGAAGAGGCATCCTGGGTGGCGGGGAGGAGTGAAACACTGAACTGGACTCTACTGGAGCTCTACCTCATGCAATGCAGCAGGAGAGTAGTAACGTTGCTGGATTTGCAGTGTTTCAAATCACCAGTCCAGAGGAGAGTTCAAATCCCACCACAGCAGTTGGGGAATTTAAATTCATGCACTTAAATCTGGAATTCCAGAGTTAATCATGGTAAAGGTAACCATGAAACCACTGTGTTGCTGTAAAATTCAACAAGTTCAGGAATCTCCTTCATGGAAGGAAATCTGCTTGTCCTGACCCAGTTTGAGCGATATGCGACTCCAAAACCACCAACTGGTTCAGCCTCAACTGCCTGCTCAGTTCAGAGGCAATCAGGATGGATAGTAAATGGCGGTATTATCAATGATGCCCACATCACTCAAATGATTAAGTGAAAGAAATCCATCCCACATCACAAATGGACCACTGCCACAGTGATCCCTTGGACCACAGATGCAGCATTTTCCAGTGCACAGATACTGCCAGTCTTCAAAAAGTGAGGATGAAATCCATGCCCAAGGAGGAACCCTCCCAGTCACACATGAATGATAAGCTGCTTGTTTTAGTGCGAATGAAAAATGAAGAATGCAAATCACAATCTTTTCATCCAATTTCTGTCAATAAGGCACAAACAACATAAATCGGGATGTGCGTTGTATGTCAGTTCAACAAATGTCAAAAAAATGACAACACACGTTAAACATGAATTGTGACAGAAAATGCCTCATCCAGTTTCCTGATGGGCAGGACTTCACAGGAAATGGGCTCAACCATTTCAAAATTGTAAAACAAAATTACTTCTAATGCACAAAAATGGCACGAATGTTCTTTTTCTAACCTAGTTTCTAAGTTAACTTTTTCCATTTCTGAAAGACCATGAACCAAAAACATTCTCACCACAGATGCTGCCTGATCTGCCGAGTAGTTCCAGCACCATTTATTTCAGAGTAACCTTTTACACCATCAATCTGGACCTGTCCTTCAACTGGGTTTCCAGAAAGAAAGTTCAAGTAATTAAGCCATTACATTACCCAGTTCACATGCAGGCAGCTTTAATTGGCAAGGTTAACAATCTTTGTTTCACTTCCTGAATGGAAATCAATATTTTACTGCACATAACTATATTGAGAAAAGAATAATACTTCCTTCAAACTTTGCATTAGGTATGACCCACGACTAGGAAGTGTGTTTAAAAATAACCATGCAGATAATAAATTGCTTTAAAAGGTTAACAATAATGAAATAAGTCATTTCAACTTCACCAAACTAAAATTTTGAAGTGAATGTTTCATACTGTGTCAGAGCT
>JAUZTB010000048.1:28820133-28830295 GCA_034780895.1 Rhynchobatus australiae | reverse complement strand
ACCAAGCTAATCGTACCCATGCAAAACATTCCATTTTCAAGTTAAGCTTTGAACCGTGGTAATGGTTCAAGGAAGCTACAAAGCCCTTTAAATTGAAAGCAGATGGATCAGCACAGGAGAAAATGCATCAAAGAAACAAAATAACTGAAGACAGGTGAGCCACTGAAATCAGCCAATAAGTTGCTGTGTTTTTTTTGGAATAGTTTCCTGAAAGAAAACTTTTTTTAAAAAAAATGAAGTCTCAATATTTTCACTGCTCTTTTCATCCCCCACTATTCTCTAACCCCGAAATCTCCAAAGTCATGACTGAATGGTTATTCATTCAAAAAACAGATTTCCAATGTGCTTGGGGGGGATGCCCTGTAAACGCAGGCCAGCTTCCCAGTAAAAACTCATTCCCTTCAACAGAATAGTTTGCTGGGTTATCTCCGAGAGGAATTAAGAGTTGACCAAATCAGCTAAAGGCTGTCTAAAACTAGAGGGCATATTTTTCAGGTAATGAAGTTTAGAGGATATCCGAGGAAGACTATTTTCCACCAAGGAGTGTTTAGAATCTGGAATGCACGGAGGGGGTGGTGGAGGCAGATGGTCTCACAACATTTATGAAGTTTTTACATGAGCACTTAAATTGCCAAGGCATTAAAAAAAACTACAGACCAAGTGCTGGAAAATGGGATGAGTAGAAACAGCACACATTCCTGAATTGTTCATCAGAACTGATTTCTGCAAACGTATCCTGGTCAAGTTCAGCCAAGGCATTGGTGAGACTGCAATATTGTGTGCAGTTTTAGTCACCGAGCTATGGGAAGGACGTCATTAAACTGGAAAGAGCTAGACCACAAGGTTAAAACATCTTGTTTGGAATCTTCAGGTTTTCATCTCTTACATTCCAATTGAAAGTGTAAAAGCACAAATAGAAAATAGCCTCAGATTTAAAGCTCAAGATTATTTTTCATTAATGTCGAGCAACAGAAATAATCACAACTCCGTTTTACAGATTTATTTGTCCAATGGCATTTTGTCCACAAGTTACTGCTGCAGATGGAACTGATCTGTCACATGATCCCTTGTCACATGATCTGGTTAACTCAAAGCTGAATAATGTACCAATTCCTCCTCTAGCTGCCATTTGCAAAATTCATTTGTGCCAAGGCCTCCTTGGAAATCTTACATGTCAGGTGATTTCTGCAGACATTAACCCATACAACCAACAACTGACAAACAAATGCACCAAAATATTGTCATAACTGAAGAAAATGACTTTTAAATATTTATAGCCAAAGGAGACTTATTTTTGTTTGGAAAAAGGAGGTTCCTTACACAAATCCATCTAGCACGAGATCTCAGCTCAACCTGATCAAGAATTATTGGTCGTGTGCTGATCTCCAATAACTTCACCAATCTCATCCCCAAAAGCGAAAACAAACATCTGCGCCTGTTGGGTGGATGGCTGTACAGAAGTATTCAGACCAAAACTATTTTATTAATATTGTTTCTCCAAATAAAGTATATGGCAATTTCTCCTCACACCAGCTGGATTCAGTAGAATAAATGGTTAAGTTACTCAACCAGCAATTAAAGAAACCTTGATCCATGATCTGGGGTGGGGTGAGACAGGGCTTGAGGTTAAATCCAACTATTTGGTACTTTAGTTCAGCATTCAGTTAAGTAATTTGGAATCAAGAGTGAAACTAATGGTGACCATATTGTTTAAAAAAAAACAATTTGCCTCACTAGCACCCCTTAAGAAAGGGACTATTCTATCCTTACCTGATCTATTGTACATGCAACTCTTGAACCACAGCTGCGCAAATCGACTTCAAATGGGATTTGAAGCCACAGCTCAAGGAGGGAAGTAGGGATGGACGATAAACACTGGTCTTCACAGGAAAGCCACCACTGAAACCTCAATTCCTCAGTGGTTTGTGCCAAGTAGCTGAATACCTAGGTTCCAGCTCTGAACTGCTGTCCATTAGCAATGCCAGGTATACATAGTATACACTCAAGAACAGCATCAACCTCAAATTTTGTAATTTCATCTCACCTTTCACAAGGGAGCTCAGCAAAGATGCAAGCAATAATCTCACTTGAAACCTTCTACTGAGGAAATGACACCTTTGGGTGGGGAAAATCAGCAAGGGACAAGCAGCAGATACCAGTAAAACAGGAAGCAACAGTACAGAATTTCTCAATAAACATTTTTCATTTAAAGATTAATGAGGCAAGAGTTACGATATTTGAAAATAATGAATTAAACTTATTTTGCTTTGCTAAGATGCACTTGCGATATCATATTACACTACATGCAGAAATTCCAGAGCAGCTGTGTGTTTGGTTATTGGTACAGGCCTCTCCATTCATTTGGGTCTCGGATTTGTGATCTAATCCCATGAGTATTTTTACCACACACCTCTGGACCAATAAAAATTTATGTCAGATTTAAAATTCACAACTGACTTCAACTATCATTGGCATAAGAAGAACTTTAAACTAAAGCAAGAAAAACCTGAGAAAAACTGAAAGAAATGGTTGGAACTATTCTCATTCCATAAGTAAACGGAGACTTTTAAATAATTTGTCCAAACTTAATTAGAATTTAAACAAGAGAGAGAATGCTGGAAACATTTTACAAGTTTAGCAGCATTTGTGGAAAAAGAAATGGAGTTTCAGATTAAAAGACACTCTGTTAGAACTGCTAAGGAAAAAAAATGTGGCTGTGAAAGTGAATTTTGGTCAATATTGTATCAAAAGAAAAAGGGAAATAGAAACCATGAAGTGTGAACAAGGCCAGAAAGATGGGCAGAAATGACATCTGAGAAAAGTTGACATCTTCAAGAGGTGACGTTCCTGAAAGTGGCAGTGAATTCAACAGTAAATGAAAATCAAATGGCTGCAGATACTCGAAATGCAGAATGAAAGAAAGAAGCTGCTGGGAACACTCCGGTCAGACATCTGCGGAGAGAGAAACAGTAAACATTTCAGATCAAAAGCCCCTTCACCATTAACGAAGTTATTCAAAAATGATTAACTTTAAGTTTAAGCTTTAAATCTATTTAGTTGGTTAATTTGAATCAAGTAAAACAGCCTCAAGGTTTGAATTTTATTGAATATTCAAAGGCAATTGCTGTGCTCCATTGCAGCCATCGTGTATTAATAAATACAATACATTTTAATGCAAAAAAGTTACCAGTTGGAAGAATGTTTTAATCTGTGGGAACAGTCAATTGTACATTTATTCATTCTAATCAATTCCTAATTTCTTCAATGTTCCATCTCAGATCAATTCTATTCATTGCACAGAATCCTGATGTGTTGCATCTCAGCCTAGTATAGCAATTGCTCTGCTCGAGACTGACAGAACCTGTAAAGAGAGGTAAACACTGGCTAATCCATTACAGGTTCATCACTTCCTTCCATCCAGCCTATCACTTAAGGAAGGCTAATAGTTTTGTCAAGGATGCCTGACACCCTGGCTATTCCCTTTTCTGTCTTGTACCTTCTGGGAGAAGATACAGGAGTTTGAAAGCCCTGACAACCAGATCAAGAACAGCTTCTTCCCCACTGCTATCAAACTGGTAGGGCCTTGGGGAGTGTTGTGGAACAGAGGGACCTTGGAGTACAAGTACATGATTCCCTGAAAGTGGAGTCACCAGTAGACAGGGAAGCGAAGGTAGCTTTTGGTATGCTGGCCTTCATCAGTCATCGAGTATAAAAGCTGGGAGACTATGGTGCAGTTGTATTGGACACTGGTGAAGTCACACTTGGAGTACTGTGTTCAGTTTTGCCCTGCAATAGGAAAGGTGTTATTAAACTGGAAAGAATGCAGAAAGGATTTACAAAGATGTTGTCAGGGACTGAGTTATAGGGAGAGGTTGGACGGATTAGGACTTTATTCCTTGCAGCATAGGAGACTGAGAGAAGATCTTATGGAGGAGTATAAAATGATGAGGGACAGAGTGGATGTATCCAGTCTTTTTCCCAGGGCTGGGGAAACAAGAACTAGAGGGCATAGGTTTAAGTTGAGAGGAAAAAGATTTAATACTAACTTGAGGGGCAATTTTTTTTTATTACACAAAGGGTGGTATCTATGTGGAATGAGCTGCCAGAGGAAGTGGTTGAGGAACATACAATAACAACTTTTAAATTATATTTGGACATGTACGTGGATTGGAAAGGTTGAGAAGGTCATGGGCCAAGCACTGGCCAATGGGACTGGCTTGGATGGGACATCTTGATCAGCATGGACCAGTTGGGCTGAAGGGCCTGTTTCTGTACGACTCTGACTCCTGAACCAATCACCTCTTACATTGCATTCGTGGTGGTGCTGCCATCTTAATTTGACTTCTGTTATTCAGTTATTGCTGCCTTAGCATTTCTTTTTGCACCACTTCAGATTTCACAATCTTTGCAACATTGATGTTTTGCGCTCGCGATATTTATTGGTGCATTTAATATTACTGTGCAGTTTTCTGCTTATTCTGCAAGCTTCACGGGACAAGGAATTTCATTGCACCCAAATGTATAGGACAATAAACTAATCAGAATCTGAAAACAATGCTCAAATCTGATGAGAAAGGGCATGAACATTCTACCTGAACTGCTGAGTTCAGTATTCCATCTCTTGGAGAAATAAAGCTGTTGTGCTCTTTGGAACATGAATCCTAAACCAGAAAATTGTTGTAGATATCTAACCTAAAATTATGCTGGAAATTCTCAGGTCAGATAGGACCTGGAGGGAGCGTAGTTGTGGGGGGGGGTGTGGAAAAGGAGGTTGGAGGGAAAAGCCAAAGTTAACATTTCAGGTCAAAAGGTCTTTCATACAGACTGAACTATGTTGAAGCAACACCTGTCAAATAATAGATGATCTCATGAAAATGTGTCAGCCAACATACTGTTTAAAGGTGAATACTGCACATGCATTCAGTATCATTATAGCTTGTTGATCATAAAGAACAAAATGTACCCAGATGTCAGCTTCTGGTTGACTTCTGCACGGCGATGGCAAACTGCAGATGGGGAAATCTAAAAGTGCTGCTCAAAAATTGGCCAAACAGGAGTAGGCAATACAAACAGATCTTTTTTCCTCTTGTTATTGTCCAACTTTCAGCATTCATCTGGCATAGCTGGGTACAACAGACAGTTGCCACTTGTCATGGCATGTCTGCACGTTGTCCGGTTATCTCTGCTTGCTGGCAGGGACTGCTTCATTTGCTGAGGAGTTGTGAATGGAATTGAATATTGTGCCATTAACAGAAACCATCCCCACTTCTGACGTTATCATGGAAGGAAATTCATTGAGCAAACAACTGAAAGTGGTTGAACCAAGGTCACAATACTGAGGAACTCCTGCAGTCATGTCCTGGGGCTGGGTGACTGACCTCCAACAATCATAACCAATTTTCTTGTGCAAATTAATGACTCCAATCTTGAATGTTTTTCTTCAGGACATTCCCCATTTCCATGCTCAAGCATTTCCCCACCCCCAATTTATTGTCCTATTTTATATCCTTAAATTTTGTTTGAAACACTCCTCCGAAAACACCTTGGGTGCTCTACTCTGTTAAGACAGATACAATGCAAATACAAGCATTTGAGTGATGTCACTATCACATCAGGAAATCACTCCAACGAAAAGGAATTGTAGTTCATAAAGAAAACACGCTTATCGCGAAAAGTGCAAATAAAACAGAAATAACGTGGAATGTTGTTATCCATTAGTCATCAGATTTCAAATTTTTTTGTGAGCACTAATGTTAACATACTGTTACTGCAAGAAATTCAAAATATTGTTTATTGACTATAGCTCTGCCTTCAATACTAAAATTCCAAGCAAACTCATCACCAAACTCCGAGACCTGGGCGTCAACATCTCCCTCTGCAACTGGATCCTTGACTTTGAGCAACAGACTGCAATCGGTATGGATTGGCAGCAACACCTACAGCACGATTATTCTCAACATTGGTGCCCCACAAGGCTGCATCCTCAGCCCTCTACTCTACTCCTTAAATAGTCGTGACTACACGGCCAGATTCTGCTCTAACTCCAGGTTGCAGATGATACCACCATAGTAGGCCGTATATCAAATAACAATGAGTCAGAGTTCAAGGAGGAGATAACTCCGTGACATGGTGTCACGACAACCACCTTTCCCTCAATGTTAGCAAAACAAAAGAGCTGGTCATTGACTTCAGGAAAGGGGTAGGGGGGCGTGGTCAGGGTATACATACACCTGTCTACATCATTGGTGCTGAGGTCGAGAGCTTCAAGTTCCAAGTACTGAACTTCAACAATAACCTGAGCTGGTCCAACCATGTAGATGCCACAGCCAAGAAAGCTCACCAGCACTTCTACTTCCTCATGAGGCTAAAGAAATTTGGCATGTCTCCTTTGACACTCACCAACTTTTAATCGATACACCATAGAAAGCATCCAATCTGAATGCATCACAGCTTGGTAGGGCAACTGCTCTGCCCAGGACCACAAGAAACTGCAGAGAGTTGCGGACACAGGCCAGCACATCACAGAAACCAGCCTCCCCTCCATGGACTCTGTCTGTACTTCGCTACCTTGGTGAAGCAGCCAGAATAATCAAAGACCCCACCGAACCAGGTCATTCTCTCTTCTCCCCTCTCCCATCAGGCAGAAGAAACAGGAGCCTGAGGGCATGTACCACCAGGCTCAAGGACAGCTTCTATCCCACTGTGGTAAGACTATTGAACAGTTGTCTTATACAATACAATGGACTCTTGACCTCACAACCTACCTTATGACTTTGCAACTTATTGCCTACCTGCAACGCAATTCCTTGTAGCTATGACACTTTATTCTTCATTCTGTTATTGCTTTTGCCCTGTACTACCTCAATGCACTATGTAATGAATTCATCTGTTTGAACAGTATGCAAGATAAATTTTTCACTATACCTCAGTACAAGAGGCAATAATAAACCAATACCAAATACCCACTGAGGAAGCAAGGCAACAGTTACAATGTCTATAATACAGCACACATCTTCCAAACAGTGACAAAGTCTCAGGCTAAAATACAAAATACATTTATTTATTGATCAACATTGTTCAAGTTCAGCATGCACCTGAAGTTTCTACACCACATTTGAATGCGTCCTCCTCTGCAACAATAACACTTCCTTTCAAAAAGGCCTTGAATTCTTCTGGCCACCCCAAAAGAAAATCAGAGCAGAGCACTTGATTCAGTTTCTGGCAATAATCCGCACCAGTAACAGTGAATTTTTGCCCTTTGGAAATGCCGTACAGAAAAATATCACCGGTGAGTGACTTGACAAGAATATTTTCTGAAGGACTGCCTTAAAAGCTTTTAGATAATCAAATGAAATGGCACTTGAGTGACTTCTCCAGGTCCTGATAACAGAGATGTATCCTACCCAAGAACTGAGATGCAGACACGTCCTCAAATTTCTGTTTCAGATGATTTCTGCTGTACATTAATTATTTTTACAGATGCCACCTACCAGCTCCTTTAATTTGAAGCGTCTATTCAAACTTCAAACACAGAAGTGACTGGAAAGGGCAATGATGCACCAACCAGTTGAGCAGCTCAGACTATTTTGTCCTGGCAATGAACCATGATACAAACAAATGCGGTGACAGAAGTAGGGAAAATGAATGACAACTTGCAAATTTGCCAGTTTCTGCACTCTAACAACCAGCTTGCAAAATTAAGGACTATGTGCATTATTAATAAACAAAGCACCACACTTTGAACATAAAAATTTGATCTAAATATTGTCACAGGAGAGGAAGTGAAATAGGAATCCAAAATTAAATAACCAGTTTGTTTTCAGAGTCAGCTAAACCATATATCGTAGCATTAAAAAAGCCTCCACCATTAACAAGCAGTTACTAGTTTCTTTTTCCCACACTTTGTCTTAAAAAAACAGAAATCACATCAAGTATAACTGCCATTAAGCAACAGAAACTGGTAAATGTTTTAACAACTATCTGCTAGGTGCCAGGATCCAGTGGAGAATGACTCACCTTCTGATCCCCAAAGCCAATATTCATGCTGTCAACACTGGAAAAAGGAGCTGCATAACAGAAAGCTAAAATCTTCACTCAGACCAACACTCGAGCCCAGAAACCAGATATTAGAATAAGGTAGCCATCATCTGCTTTGGAGAATAAAAGGCCAATTGAGCAATTTTGTACTGATGCAGTCTGTGGAATATTAATTCATGTGTAAAGTCACGTCATTAACTCATTCATATGACATTGTCATGGTGAAAGATTAGAGGTTACTTGGTTCTTGGAAACAATCCCATCATTTATCCTATAAAAATACTCAGTTATTGCTAAATAAAGCTTTTCATTCATATTTTCTGCCCATCAGTAACATCAAATTGTGAAAAAACAGAATCTTTTAGATTTTTTTTTAAAAAAAGTATTTTCAGCGAAATATTATGACAAGTACTTTTAAATTTGAAAGCAACCACACACAATGTCTAAAAAAAAGAGGCATTAACAATCACTCTGTTCCAGAGATGCAATGTAGCAACTGTGGTTGATGTGTTGGGAAGAAATAGCAGCCCTTGTTAATTTCTGTTCAATACGTTAGCCACAGTACTTGACCAATATGAACTGAACAATGCCACAGTTAATGCAATAGTGACTGTGACTAATTTAGAACCTCAGTGTGACATGCAGAAGAGTCTATTTAATTCTGTGCATTATTCAGCTAAGCTCACAACTCCACTGATAAAATGTTGAACAGTTAGTTGTGGGTTTGTGCATTTCATTCTTAACCACAAGCAGCTGTGCTTATTTTGGATCAGCTGCTTTGCAGAGTTCAGTGCCACATTTAGAGGGTGGGGCATTATGAGAAACGAGCAGCCATTTTCTGGAAAAGCCTCCTTCAGCTTGCCCTTCACAGAATGACATTTAAAGAGCTGCGGCAGTTAAGTTAGAACAGGGTCCATTAACTTAGCTTGAATTTCCTGACATTTAACGGCTCAATATTGTGAACAATTTTTTAAAAAATAAATAGTTATGCTATGATAGACAAATTACATGGCCTGCAAACAGACCCTTCACCCATATTGACCATCAAGCACTCATTTGCACCAATTCCATTTTATTCTCCCCAGGTTCCCATCAACTCAAACCCACCACCCCAGGCCCTACCACTCATGGCACATGAGCAGCAGCTTAGTGGTGAATTAACCTACCAATCTGCAAGGGTTTGGGATGATGGAAGAAACTAGAGCACATGTGGTCACAGGCAAATGCACAAACTCCACACAGATGGCGGCATTGAACCTGGGTCACTGAAGCTGAAACA
This sequence comes from Rhynchobatus australiae, assembly GCA_034780895.1. Taxonomy (NCBI): domain Eukaryota; kingdom Metazoa; phylum Chordata; class Chondrichthyes; order Rhinopristiformes; family Rhynchobatidae; genus Rhynchobatus; species Rhynchobatus australiae. Next base: position 28,820,979 of record JAUZTB010000048.1, on the reverse strand, counting down.
AATGGTTCTACTGCACTCTTTCAGCTTAGAGGAGGGATTCAAAACAAGGAAGGTATGATCTTAATATTAAAGCTAGAACTCCAGGGAATTAGATCAGAAAGCACTAGATCATATGATAAACAATGGAGATCTGGAACTCAAAAGGCTCTGGGTGCCAAGAAAACAGAAATCTTTTGGGTGGAATTGTATATTTTTGTAGGCAAGGCTATCAGGCATGATGCCACTGATAAGGTGATAGAACATAATCGAGGAGCTGAATGACCTACCTCTTGTACAGTTATTTGGTTTCTGTACATATCACATTTGCAGTGAAGGGGCAGTAGTGATAAATATAAAAGTATTAGCTTTTTTAAATAAGTTAGCATTCAAGTTATTTCTCAGTAATAAATATTCTCGCACAACAGAGATACAAGAAATTCTGCAGATACTGGAATCCAGAGCAATACACAAAAAGTGCTGGAGAAACTCAACAGGTCAGGCAGCATCCACGGAGGGAAATAAACAGTCGATGTTTCGAATCATGACCCTCCATCAGGACTGGAAAGGAAGAGGGCAGAGGCCAGAATAAGAAGGTTGGGGGGAGGGGGAGGAGTACACGCAGGCAGGGGACAGGCGAGTCCAGGTGATAGGTCAGTCCAGGTGAAAGGGGGAAGGTAGTGGCTGAGGGAGGGGAGAAGATGCAATAAACAGAGGTGATAGGTAGAAGAGACCAAGGGCTGAAGGAAGAGGAATCCAGTAGGAGAGGGCAGTGGATCATGGAATAAAGGATGGGGGGCGGGGGGCAGGAAGGAGAGGAGATGGGCAGGTCATCAAGGCAGGGGAAAGGAGCCATAGGAATAAGGGGAG
>JAUZTB010000048.1:28773316-28783334 GCA_034780895.1 Rhynchobatus australiae | reverse complement strand
TATTACCAACACAAAGATATGAAAAACATTTCCTGTTCCCAGAACTGCACATATGGTATCATTCAGATTCCTTAGACCAATGAAAGACAGCAATGCCTGTGACTATTTCACAAGATGTTTTAGATTAGGTAAATGCCTCAAATGATTTGCAGAAGAAAAAGACCCGTTTGTCCATCAATTCACCAAAATCAGGTGTCCATTTTGTAAATTAGCCCCAGTGAGTTTTTAAAACTCTCAGCAGCCATGAACTCCCTCAGTTTTCTTCCCAATTATGTGTACTTGGTGCAGTGCTGAAGAACAAGATACTGATAAATAGAGCTAACCTTGTGTACCTTAAAAAAGCTGAAGCTATTTCAGCAATTCCCTTGTTTGACAGTTAACACCAACTTGCAAGTAACTTTCTCTGCAACTAATGGCCATGCAGTTGACCATAAAAAGTAAATTCAAAGCATGTGTATTTTGACTTCAATTATTAAATTGATAAGAAAACACTCCTCAAAAGAAATAATGCAATGGAATGTTGCTCATTGGAGTTCCAAGTGATTTGATATGACAATCATTGCAATACAAAAGACTGAGCAATGAAAGACCTTGCGTCATTTAGCATCTCAGGATATTCCAAATTACACATACAGGACAGTAGCAGCACACAGCAAAGTCCCATAAATGACAAATGAGACAAATTGTCAGTTAATCCACTGCTGCTGGAGGTTGGCCAAGACCAAGGGAAACAATAAGAGGTCAAAAGGCAGGTTTATGGTGCGAATGTCACACTTCTTGGAATCGTCACAGCACCGGCTACTTGAGATGCTGAGCCCAACCAACAGGCACATCAGTCCCATTCCCCAACTCTTTCCCCATCGCCCAGTAATTTTATGTTAAGTGAAAGAGGAACTTCTTTATGGGATCCAAGAACAGCTGTCAGACACCAGTAAAACTGAAAATCCAAAAGTCTACTGATGCCAGAAATCTGTAATGAAATAATATGCTGTAAATACTCAGCAGGTCATTCAGCATCTATGAGGAAAGAAACAAAGTTCCATATTTCAATCAATGATTCTTCATCAGAACTGGAAAAGACAAACAGTACTTCTACAAAGGACCTGGCTGCAAAATCTGTTTGTTTAGATTGTATTTTTCTGGGGCAATACTACTGTTGTTGCACATATAGACAGTGGTGGAGTAAATCTTGCCAGACCTCATACAATTGAGGACACCAACACTCACAACTAGTGCCTGTTGGAATATACAAAGCAAACAGAACACAAAATGTTTACACGGAACATAAATAGCACCTGCCATTTTGAGGCTCAACACTTCAGCTAATGCCCTCTGGTCACTCAAGACATCTGATAACATTTGGCAATGGGTAGGGTCTTGCCCTCATAGCACTGTCCTCCTCCCTAATCTTCCATCAGTATTGAGCAAAAGAGCCGGTCAAACACAGAGGAGGTTTGGTAAAGGGGCAGTGTGGAAAGAAAAAGGCTCCGAGAAGCTCATATTCACCAATTACACCAAGACAGTAGTTCACCTACCAGAGCTTCAGAAAATAACAACATTCAAGCAACCCTCATTAAGGGCATCCTCACCAATATTTGCCACCTGCTGCAGCCACAACTGAGGCCTCAGAGCAGGGCAAGAACTGCATTGCTCGTGGTTGTAACCACACCCCTAATCTTCCGTACATCTAGCTGGAAACATTTGCTACATTTCAAAGCTCATCAGCAACTATAAAACAAAGGTCATTGATGTCCTACAGTCAAAAGAGAATTATACTTTGTTTTCTCTTGCTAGACGACAACAGAAGGCAGAACACATGGCTTAGTGAAGACTGAGCCACAGTACAGTAGGGGCATCACTTCAGAGTTGACATTTGTTGTCTGCAATGCAATGGGATTAAAAAGGGGGGTGACATTTCTTCAAAAGGACAATTAGTATGTGCTACAGACAATAAAAACATCCTCGGAGCTGGGGGTGAGAGAATGCAATCGAGTGATAACATTCAGTTTGTACTCATTGACAGCTAGCCCCATATCTAAAAGGAGAAAGGCACAAGTATAGCGATGTTTTCTGCTCTCAGCCACAAGAATGTATGCAAACACCATCTGAAGCTTGTAAATCAAGTGAGTGTGAAATAGTGGGGAAGTTGATACAAGTGGTAATGTCTCCCTGCCAATGCCCACAACTGCCTCCTCCATGATTATCATGACATAGCCAATCAAGCTTCCCTGTAGTTTATTTCTGCTGTGTCCCTGGTACCTTCAACAAGAAATGTTCAATTCGTGATGAACCAAAGTTAACTGAACATTCAATGTCAGCATCAACATTTTCAAACAGGTTGTAAAGTTGAAGTAAATTCTGATGTATTTGCTTATGCAAAAGAGCTTATCTTCTAGACTCCTATTATGTGACTATCTCACCAAAGGCTGCAAGATACACTGTAAATGAGATTACTCTGTTTGTCACAAACAGGCTTTTGAAAGTCATTAATGTAAAAAAAATTTGCAACATTTCAGTGCTGCTAATTTCTAACTTATTCACCATCAAATCATCTACATTGTATGATTAGTTGGACATCAAGTGTTCATTTAAAAAAAATCAGACAGTTCATGGTCTTGTAGCAGGTAAACAAAATGATGAAGCTAGTGTTATCAAAAGGGAAGGTTGTAGCAATGAAATAGTCATGGTGTGATTTTGGATAACGAGGGAAATTCAAGACATTCTGTGGCAACTTACAGAAAGCTGTGGAACATTCTGAGTGATCACCAGTGTGGCACATGTCTAAAAGCATCAGGAGTTAAAAGAACAAAATACTTTTGAAATCATTATAACAACAGCTTGTAACAAAACTGCAAGAGACAGATTACCATTAAGGGTTAAAGTTGAGCAAGGTATAGAATACAGAGGTCCTATCAGTGTACATCAGTAGTTTCATACAAAATGCCATATCATTTGTAAATTTGCACTTATTATTTTGTTTGTGGTATTGGCTCAGTTTAAAAAAGCTTCTTTTAAAATAGTTTGCATTGTTTTGCTCCAGTGAGACTTAATTAGTATTACCCTAGCTGGACAGGGTCAGGCTGAACTTGGAATAAGTGCAAGAGAAAAATATTTGTAAGTTGTACACAACCTCATCCTGCAAGGAACTGCAGCAGTGAATGTCATATCATGCATCTGGGTGATGCCACGTGGCTCTGTTACTGGTAATGTGCACAAGTTAGAGGGTGAGGGGAATACACAAGCACTGGCTAGGATTCCTGACAGAACCAGTTCATTGGCAACTGATGGGGATATGGTTAATGAAGCTGTGACTGAGGCTAGTGGTGCACCTGAAGACATTAAACTTCCTGCAGCAGTGCAACCTGGTTCTAGGGACAAGAGTCCTGGCACTGGTTATTAATCCGATAACCATCTTCCAAAGCTCTGTCAGCTGGTTTTCTTGGCCTCTTATGGACATGGCTTCATGTTCAAAGGGCATCCTTTTCACTTAGGCCACCAGTGCAGTATCTGTAAACCTTCGAGCCTCGTTACTCATGTTCTCAGATTCAGATTAATTTATTGTCAAATATACCAGTGTGTAATGAAATTACTTGCTTGCATGAAGCTCAAAGTAAACAGTATACAAGGTCATAATATAAACAGCAATGAAACAGCAGAATGGTGCAAATACTGTAGTGCCCATGTCATACCTTTTCCCCTGCATAAGTACCAAATTTGCCCCAGCTGTGATGCACCTCTCCTTTAAGTATAGGAGACCTTCTAATAATGTACATTTGCTTTGAGTGCTGCTGTCTTGCCAATTGGGTCCCTTGCTGAAATGTGCGTTATTCATTGTGCCTAGCCAGAACTTCATTCAGCAGTCATTTAATTAACAGACAGCACTAAACTGGTGTGCTGCTTGCATCAGAAACAATGAATGTTAGTTAATCCCACATCATACTCTTGCTTTTCAGGGGCTACCTAATTTAGTACTCCATGGATCTCCATCAGAAAGAACAATCTGTCACCAGTAACTATCACATAATAAGATGTTCTTGTCTGCAAGTGATTAGTCATATTTATGATGCAGTTGAAATCAGATTTAGAATATCCTTTAAGTGTGTAACAGCACCAAATAAGCATCTGAAGGCATTTCAAAGGCATTAGATTAAAAATAATGGCAAATTAGATAAGGGCAAGTGATCAAAAGCACAGTTGAGATAGATTTTGAAGTTGCACCTTACAAGTGGAAAGGAATGGATTTTAGGAAGGGAATTCCAGAGCTTCAGAGCTGTTGAGGGTACAGCTGCCAAAAAACAAAAGGTGGAACATTTAAATTTGAGAATGATTAAGAGGCAAGAATTAAAGGAGTACAATTATCTCAGAGGCTTATGGATCTAGAAGAGATCAGAGAGAATAGAGTGGAATGAAACTACAGAGTGATTTTACACAAAAGCTCTTACTTAACCATAAGTTAACACTGGTCAGCAGGCACAGATGTGAACAAGAGCTATAGAGCACTCCAAGTCAGCTTCACTTGGTTAACTGCAATAATCAGTCACTGATAGAAAAGTCAGGATTCTCTCTCTTTAAGTTAGCTACCTCCTACCAGACAGCAAACCAAAGAGTTAATCAAGTTTAGCAGTTTAGAAAATTGCCAGTGCTGTTTACCATTTCTACTAAGTGATACATCAGAAATTTGCAGTGAAAGGTACGTTAATCTTCTGAGAAGATCTGATATTTAAATCTCAAATTAAAGCCATCTGCCCACAGTGGCACACTAAGTTGATGTAGTGCAGTAGCTCCTTACCATCTGCAAACAATATCTGACAGACTTGTAATTACTTTATTCATTTGTCACTGGCAAGGTCAGCATTTATACACCATACTCCCCCCCCCCCCCCCACACTTCAGCTGATCTACTTCCAAACAAATTAAAAATTCAATGCAATATTGTGCCCGAATTCTTGGGCTGGTGTTTACACAACAATGGTGTTGATTCTCAAACTGGCTCTGGAACTGAACAATGAGAGTCGCTAAAAGGAGTTGTAGTTTCACATCTGATTTAGATTCCAAGTTGAGCATTGTGAAGTGGTTTCAGTTATGACTTCACACTTGCAATAATGTTGCACAGTATGACTGCACTACTAACTATTGTATTAAAGTAGCGATAGGTTTGAAATCAGACACTGCTCTACACACACTCAGTGCACAGATGATCTGTTTTAAGTTGCGACAGACAAATGAATTGCAACAAAGCAATCGTCAACAGCCACAAATTATTCCGCATGGTCATTTGACATTTTGATCAAGGTTGTTCCTCAAAATGGCAAAAAAGTGTTATTATCAATATAAAACACTTTGCACTAAACGGCTGAGAGATTCTAGTGTGCACAAAAAGGGAATGCCGAGTGACTGGCACATTGCATCACCAACTGCTCAGTCATTGGGCCCCTTCTGCAATGCCCATTTCACATCAAAAACTAGCACTGCTTTGTAGTACTCAATCCCATGGAAAGGTTGGATTGGGTCTGGGGTTTGTGCTCTGGTTTTCAGTGGGGGTGGTGGCAACAATAAGTCTAGATCGGGGGGCTGTGTGGAGTCAGCTGCAGGAGGATAAGGTTGCAGCAAAATGGATGAGTTGAGTTAAAGTGCACAGGGAAATAGAAAGAATAGTGATCAAGATCATCACCGGGGCCTGAACAAATCATTGGGACAAAAGGATCATGGGTTGCTGGGAGGGTCACTGTACTGTTAAGATAGGAGGGTTGCAGAAGGATGCCGAGAAAGGACTTTTCTGAATCAGCATTGTGCTGCTTAGCCCATGTTGGTCTTGGACCACTCATGGCAATTTTGTCCCATTTTCTCTGCCATGCCCATTTGACTGCTGTATGGGAATGACATCTTCCCATGCATCTCTGATGCAAAGATCTCGTGTGGGTTACTCCCGCAACCCAGACTCTGAAAGTACACAATCAACAATTTCCAAAGTGATGCAAAAAGACATCAGAAGTGGTTATTTTCATCAGCTTACAAATTGAAAAAAAAAGAGCATTACATGAGTGAAGTGCAAGGCATGTATCCCTTCACCACAGCGTAATAATTGGTAAGACTAAAATTTTGACATTTAAAATTTTACCAAAACCTCATCAATTGGCAAGTTATATTTTCTGCATCTCAATGATACTTAACATCTTTTATTCAATATGGAAAATAACAGTAAGAGCCTTTAACATGGGAGAGCCTTGTGTGGAATTGAAACATTTGATTTCAATGTCCATTGGCCAGGATAGTGATTGTTCTGTATTCAGCTAATTAATATAAATTTATGAAAAGCCACAGCAATTCCACAACATATAGCCACTTTTCATTATTTGTCCCATTAAATGCATTACAGAACATAACCTGTCCAGAATTAATACTAAAAGGAATTCTTACACCAATAAATGCTCCAACTTTCAATCAAACGTAACATTTCCATCAACAGCCAAGATTCCAAAAGAAAGGCAAAAGAAAGCATCAGCCTGGGAACATTCAATAATTGCACCCAGATGTTACTGAATTATTTTTAAATGCAGGAAGTCTTTCCAGCTACCTCAAATGTTCAAGATAAATGTCATTCAATATACAATGGAAATCTGTGTCTAAACTGAACTTATGCAACATCTTGTTTAGTGTGGTAAACAACAATTGATTTAAGAATGCTTACAGCTGTGCACAGCATATGTTGCAGTACCGGCTGGAGTAAATTGCTCAATCTGAAAATGCTTCTCCCACTTTCCAGAGCCACCTTGAGCTGATGAATTTCATGTCAATTACCAAATCACACTGTGATAAAAATAAGTAGCAAAGAATTAAAAGCATTGCAGTACCTCTTGTGTTAAATGGTTGGTGTTGTGTCAAGCTGCAGTGGTACACAGGTGCAATCCAAGAGTTGAGAGGGCACAAACCAAGGTGGTACTGGAGCTCTGCACAGTTAAGCAGAACATAAGAAAGTGGCCATAAACACAGGGTTTAGAATACAACTGAAGTCACCAAGGATCAAGCATTGCATTGCAGCACAAGTAGATGTTACAGTATGCACAGCTCTGTAGCATTGCACTAAGTTTTTCTAATGAAGTGTCACAGAGCTAGTTCTGTGCTTCCAAAGCAGAATAGTAGGCACTGGCATGATGGTGCTGCATTTATTCTGTACCCTCACAGCTCTGGGATCCAGGTTCATCCCGACCTTGTGTGCTGCATGGGTAGAGCGTACATGTTCTCCCCATTACAACATGGGTTTCCTCTGGGTGCTCCCGCTTCCTCTCACACCTCAGAATGTGTACTGTTAAGTTAATGGCAAAAAAAAATCCAAGTAAAGTTGATGGGCATGTGTGGGGCTGAAGAGGTTGCTGGGGACAGGGAAATAAGGAAGAAATTTGAAACTAGAGGGATTGCTCTCATGGCTGCAAAAATGGGCCCAAGGGGCTGAATGGTCTCCTTTTTTTTAATCCAAGATACCTTGATACTTAACAGAGTGGGAAATAATTAAACTGGCTAAATCCATCACCTTCCTACTGTCCTGTCCTCTCATTTCATCCACAAAGCTGCACGCATCAAAAATCCAATTTCAAAAGCTGCTCTGTGTTGTAAATGAGACATTGTGCTGTTGAATAAATTGGAGCTTCACAAAGATGCACAACAAATGTTATGATGGTTTGAAGGATTATTAGCTTTGGCGTGCCAAACTAGAGCTATAAAAGGCTTACAAACAGCTAGTGACCGTGGGAATACAAAAAGGGCCCAGTGGACCAATTTCCCCACCAGCCCATTTAGTTTGCTCCTGGGTCAGAATCTTCTGCTCACTGGAGCTGAATGGCAGATTGCCATGATTTCAAGCCACCACTGCTCTGGTTGGCTTTTAAGTGGAGCCCTGCAAAATTAAAGCAATTCACAATCCAATTTCAATTCCCAGTTCAATATTCCAAAGACTCCAGCACTTTTTGGATCAGTACAAAACTTAAAAATATCATTCGCCTCAGGAATTAGTGGACAGCATAGGAATGTGAAAACCAGAAAAGTGAAATACATTTTTCTTTCCCCATTTTCTTGGAACTTTACTGAAAATTAAACTTCTCATGTTCAATAGGAGCAAGAACAAGAATCAGTCACTGCGGAAGGGCATATCATAAACATTCAGGTATACTGATCTCCCGACCCACCTGCATGCAACATAGTCCTTACAAGCAAGGCTCCTTGCTAGTAGTAGAGCCCTGTAAAAATCTACCCAAGAGCCCAAAAGTAAATTATAGCAGAAAGAAACAGTGTACCTGTACCCTGATTCAGACACATGCATTCTTAATTTGTCAATATTTTAACACAATGCATCAGAAAAATTGTAGATAGCTCCTTAAAATGCACTGATAGGAAGCGATAGTGAGTACGAGAAAACATTTTCCCCAGTTCCATATATACTTGGTATTGGTTTATTATTGTCACATGTAACAAAATAGAGTGGAAAAATGTTGTTTTGCAATGCCATCTGCACAGGTCTTTTCAAAACACAAGTACTTAGAGGTAGTACAAGGGAAAAGTAGCAACAGAATACAGCATATAGTATTACGGTTAGAATTACAGTGGAAGTGCAGTGCAAGTAGACGGTAAGGTGCAAGGGCCATGATGAAGTTGACTACGAGGTCAAGAGTTCACTTTAATGTACAAGAGGTTTATTCAAGAAATTTTTTAAATAGCAGGATAGAAGCCATCCTTGACCCTGATGGTGCTCGTTCTTGTATCTTCTGCCCGATTTTGGGGGGGGGGGGGGAAATTATGAAAAATGTCTGGGGTGAGAGGACTCTTTGGTTATGCTGGCTGCTTTTGAGGCACCAAGTGTAGACAGATGCCATGAAGGGGAAGCTGGTTTTCTGTGACGGAGCTGCATCCACAACTCTGCAGCTTCTTGCCATCTTGGGCAGAGCAGTTGCCATACCAAGCTGTGATGGATCAGGATAGGATGCTTTGTATGGTGCATCTGTAAAAATTGGAGAGGGTCAACAGGGTCATGCCAAATTTCTTGAGCCTTCTGGAGGAAGTAGAAGCACTGCTAAGCTTTCTTGGCCATAGTCTCTATGTGGTCAGACCAGGTCAGGCTATTGGTGATTTTTGCAACTTGGAACTTGAAGCTCTCGACCACCTCAGCACCATCGATGTAAAACAGGAGCATGTGCACTGCTCGCCTTTCTGAAGTCAATGACCAGTTCTTTTGTTTTGCTAACATTGAGGGAATGGTTGTTGTCGTGACACTACGTCACTAGGCTCTCTCTCTCTCTCTCTTTCCTCTACTCAGTCTCGTCGTTATTTGAGATTCGTCCACTACAGTGGTGTCATCTGCAAACTTGTGGATGGAGTTAGATTAGAATCTGGCCACAGAGTACAGGGAGTAAAGTCAGGGGCTGAGGACAGCCTTGTGGGGCACCAGTGTTGAGGATGATAGTGGCAGAAGTGTTGCTGCCTATCCGTACTGATTGCAGTCCATTGGTCAGGAAGTCAAGGATTCAGTTGCAGTTGGTCAGGAAGTCAAGGACACTTGGAAAACAGAAGGAGAATGCAACCTCACCCAACACCTTATTTAAAATAAACTTCCGCCCCCTCCCACCCCGCAAGGGATCTTCCTTTCCTTCTGCTTCTCTTCAGTGTTGCGCCCCAGGACAGCAAGAGGTCCAAATGTGTTAAATGAAAAATTAAATTATCTCCAGCTACCAAATATAACCAAAATACTCCATTTGTATAAATGCCCATTAGTCAATACGAAGGTTTGGACTTCATGGAGGGATGATGAACCACAACCTACAAATTTGTACCAGAAGGAAATGTAGAATATCACCAGATAAAGTGTAGTTTTCAATATCAGCACTTTACAAAGTATTAGCTGAAAGCTTCACATTTCATGATTTGTCTCATGAAGATATACAAGCTACAAGGATCTCAAGTTAATTCTCAAGCCCATGCCAAGTAATGAGATTTCAGCTTGAGTAACAATTATTATGGTATGACTGGTCAC
>JAUZTB010000048.1:28160114-28170358 GCA_034780895.1 Rhynchobatus australiae | reverse complement strand
ACATTATTACATTTTAGCATTCTTTCAGAAAACAAGAAAATAGCTCTGTACATTTTGAGGTTATTATTCTAAGGTATTGTTGGACTAAAATATGGGTCTAATCTATCAGGTGAGTTCAGATTCTGAATGGATGTTTCAGCTTTAATCAGTCCCATTGTTTGAGTTTGCTCTACAAGGTTTTTTCCAGTGCCTTCTACATTTCAGATGTATTGATGTCCCTATTTGTGATCTTTTTCAACTCTTGATCATCTACTGTTATGGTTTGAGATTTTAGCCCTCAATTTTGCAGATAATTCTATTTTTTTTCATATTGTTAATGTACATATGCTCTCACATATACCTCATGGTGGCTTTCACTGGTTCACTGTCATTTTTTGTCATTCTTGAAATATATTGTGAATACAGTCAATGTGATCTGAGAAATCTAGTTTGTTTTCTGGAGTAATGCTGTTAAAGCAACCAAATTGACAGGAATGTGTTAACAATCAAACAAGGCTAGGTGTGCAATTAGCCACATTAAATTTTTCATTAAATCTAGACTGAGATTTTAAAGGGGCAAGGATACATTGGATAACATAGTAAAATTTATTGGAATGATCACATCCAGAGGCAAGAAAATAAGTAGAAATATGACCTATAAGTGGGATGGTGAAGGAGGAAATTGAGGTACAAAGGAATACAGAAAAAATTGAAGAGAAATGTAACAAAGAAAAAATTTCTATTTATATAGCATTTGTATTGTAGCAAAAAAAATTGAAAGTGCTTCATTGGAACATTATCGAACAAAAATTCACTTTGAGTCATGAAAGGTGGTACAGACAGTCCCCCAAGTTAAGAATGCCCAATTTATGGACACCCCTACAAAGGGGCAAGCTCCCATAACATTATTAAATTCGGAAGTTCCTACAAATGGCAGAACTAGTTTCCTCTCTTTCTCTGCTTTTAGTAATTATTTTTTCTTATCAGTCTTGCCTGATGTGCTTTTGATGTCATTCATTACAATACTGTGGAGGTTTGGTTGACGTATCTAGTGATTTTTGTGTATTTTCTGACTTATGGACAAAATTGACTTTGAGGTGTTTGGAAAATCAGAACCCATTTGTTACCCAGTGATGGCCTATATCATTATTTTCAGGCAAAATGTGGAAAGGGTCTTTCCTTCTGAAATTCCTGTGGGGGCGAAAGGAAGTTAGTGTTCAGCCAATTTGATTCACTCTATGTGCTATTAAGAAATACTTAAGAGCACTTGTGCAAAGGATATTTGCACCCAGCTGTAGTACTGAATACTTGTACTCCAGACTAGCTACACCTTGAGCCAAGCTGTTCCAATACAGTTAAAGCATTGCCGTTTACCTGATTTTAAGGTGGAAATCACTTGTCCCCAAATTGCACGGTAGTGGGCAGGTACGGTAGTGTAGCTGTTAGCCTAACACTCTTACAGCGCCAGCGACCCAGGTTCAATTCTGGTCACTGTCCGTAAGGAGTTTGTATGTTCTCCCTGTGACTGTGTGGGGTTTCCTCTGGGTGCACAGGTTTCCTTCTACATTCCAAAGGTGTACAGGTTAGGAGATGTGCGCATGCTATGTTGGTGCCGGATGTGTTGTGACACTTGTGGTCTGCTCCCAGAACATTCTACGCAAAAAGATGCATTTCACTGTGTGTTTCGATGCACATTTGACTAATAAAGATATTTTATCTTCAATCTAGCTTATAATTGTCCTCCTGTCCACTATCATTTAATAAAGATGTGGTCAACAGTAGTATCAAGTGGCACTTGGGAGGGTTCAGAATACACAGCCATTACAAAACAGTGCGAGGGTTAAAATACAGATTTATGAGTAAGAATATAAAATGCAAGAAATTACAATGTAAATATTATTTTAATTAAGCATTGATTAGACCTTGGTTACAAAGAACTCTGGACAGTTTCAGACACCCAGTGCAGAAAGGACACTAATCCCTTTGGGAGCATACAATGCAATTCATCATGGTAGAGGTGAATATTGTAAGTCGTACTGAGGAGGAGGAACTTTATATGATAAAATTATTACCACTGGAGCAGGAAAAGCCAAAGGGAGATTGAAAAGAGCTTTCCAAATTATGAAGGGTTTTGGTACAGTGAATAGAGAAGATGTTCTTCTCCAGGAAGAAAGTGACAAGGAGATTATCAATTTAAAATTGCCATATACAGAATAAGCAAAGTTCTTTTACACTGGGTCAGTGGAGAATGAATTGCTTCACTGCAGGGAGGTGTTAAAGCAAAGAATAATGTAACTTTTAAAGACAAATATGACAAATATTTGAAACCAAGAATGGTGTAGGATAATGAGGAGGGACAACATTAAAACTGGGCAGTGATAAGGTGGACCAAATTCCCTCCTTTAGTAGTGTGAGCTTTTATGATGCTAAACTGACTGTGGTGTGATTATTACCCTGAATTCCCCTTTCAAGATTAAAATGTAATTCTATCATTTATATCAATGTCAATCCTAATTCAATGGTGTTTGCAATCTGAAGTGCATCCATAAAAAAAACATTATTCTTGCCCTTTAATCTGTGGCTCCTTTCCTAGTTGATTCCTCTTGCTTGAAGGATGAGAATGGTTATCGTTTGGCTTTACCCACATGACTTTGCTTTTGATATGCCATACATAAGTGGCTATAGTCTGGAAGTTAATTCCACTTTTCTGCTAAAACACACCAATTCCAACCACGTTTTATAGGTACCAGTTATTCTGTACACTCAGACCACTTTCTGTAGATCCAAAAGCTCATGTTCTTATTATAGAAACTAATGGGGAATCCACATGGAGAAACAGTGCATGAACTTTCCACTATTGATTGAAGATCTTAGGCTGTATTCTGATAAATTAATGATATGCATGGCCTGTTGGTGGAGCTGTGCAAACTTTGAGCTTGGAATGTTGTCCCTCTAGAGCTTGCTTCAGGCATTTGGCACTTTCCTTATCGATTATGGCTGAGAACATAATTTGATATTTTAAATTAGATTATTTATGGAGGTACCATCCTTAAATCATAAATTTTTACACAAAATATTCTATCTTGATCAATTTTTTTAAGTTACAATTTTCTACTGAACATGCCTTGCATATTTCACAATTTGGAAAAATATTGCTTATTTCCTAAACTCATTAATACCTCTCCTCCAATGTACATGAATAGAATACAATATGTAATTCAGCTGCTCCCAGCCCTTATACATAAGTATGTAGTACTGACTTGTTTTAATCATATTCGTGTGTTATTGGAGTGATACCTGAGCAGACTAGCTACTTTTGTATCAGCATGTCTTGAATATCATTCAAGCTTCCACCTTTTGAGTACATCGTGCTTTTCTATTGAAATCCTATTTCAAATCTCTAAATGACTCTACGCAGTGCTTTATACATTCAAAGGTTCCTGCTTCTAATGGCCAGTCCGCAGTCCATGTGTGCCAGGAAGTTGAATTGGAAGTTGAAAGTAAGGTTGGCAGGCTGAGATTGGTAGGGGGAGGAGATATGGCCCAGGTATGTAGAAGGTTTGAGGAGAGGCTTGATTATATAGAACAATGGTGGTGGGATGGCCAGTGATTCATTGAAGACAGTTTGGTTGCAGGGGTTTGCTGGTGACTGTCATGTCATTGAGGAGGCTTGGGCTGGCAGATCAGTGGGAAGGTCAATAGCTAGGCTGGGGTGGAAGTCACATTTGGGGGGGTAGGAGAGCTGGAAAAGAAGTGAACTAAGAGGACTGAAACATGAGGCGAATTCCCAACACTGGACTCCTCTGGCTTGGCAGGTCCTCTTTAAGTAATGGCAAAGCAGACCTCACAAGAATTGTGATGGCCAACTTCTGGATGATGTGGTCCATACAAGTGTGGATGGAAATCTTACAGTTGTACCCAGCTGTGCATTGCATGGCCTTGATGCCATTGAGCATGTGCAGTTCTCAGTATATTCACACAACAGATGCCTGGAGGACTTGGAAAGAGAATCCTAGTCTTTACATTAATGTGTTCACACAGCATCCAAAAATATGGCACACGTGGCTCAATTATTCTGCATTATTTTAAAAAAAAAGAAACTAAATGAATGAGCACAAGCCAAAACCAAATGCTCTGTGAAGTGGGAATTATAATGAATGAAGGAATGCACACCAAAGAAAACTAAAATCCAAAGCCTCCAGAAAATAAAGATACAAGACAAATCAAAACAGAACTGCAATAAAATGAGAGAAAGGATTCAAATCTGTATTGAAATAAAAGTTTCAAAAAAACTAATGTAAAATGCACTATCAACATGTTAATTTGCATAAATGTGCGAAGTTTTTTTTGCACAAAGTATTTTGATAGATTCTGAAATATTTCAGTTTGACTTTGGGTCAATTATTAAACCTGCGAGGTTATTCATTTGGATAAATTCCTTTGAGCAGTTCTTTTGAAACTGTTCACATCACCTGATAATGTGTTTCATGATAGTTCAGTTCCATTAATCTCAGAATGTGGTTTTCTCACCTATATACTTCCCCAGAGGTTCTCATTAAAATCTGAATGGTAATCACTTCAGGGTAAGCAATGACCATAACGTCCTTCAATTTTCCTTTTAATCCATTGTAATTATTTCAAGGACATAACTTAATGAGTTTACAGTTTTGAATAAAATGATCTGAGAAATTTATATCAAACAGAAGCCAGGGAGCTTTTTAAAAAAATACACAGGCACATCAAAATTTTGCTTTGTTTGGCTCTTCTTATAACCTTGCAGCCTCTGCCGAGGTGCTGCTGTTGTGACCCATGAGTCTTTCAGATATTGGGGTTATGACTGCAAGATTTGAAGATGACTTTTAAATCTGTCTTTGCATAGTTTCATCCACCTGCCTCTGTGGTCTACCACAGATATTGACTTTGGGAATCCCTAATTAGGCATATGGCAATGCAGTTGGACCATTTGATAATGGCATTACCAGCCAGATGGAAGTACTTGAGGACATAATGTGCCATGCACTCTATCCAATGTGCCTTTAAAGGTACACAGCGATGTGGTTGGGTTGTTCAGTGTAATAGAAGACATGACACTAGTCCATATTAAATGATGGACAGAGCAACACTTTTGCAGAGACCCATTTTTTCTTGGTGTCATCATGTTCCTGTCAGATTCTTCTTCAGTTCTAGCCGAAGGCTGAGCTATCAACCCAGTAAGTGTTGCCATTACTGATTTATAGTTTTCTAGTAGAGAACTCAACCAGGTTTATGACCTGGCATTGATTTGCAATGGCAGGGATTTAACTGGATTACCAATGTATAGTCTGTTGGCCTGACTTAAATCTGTTTTAAGTGGATGTATATCAAAATAGTGTGTAACTTGATCAGTTTACATAATGGAACATTGACTTGTCATATTGCTCAATATGTACAAAAGCATGCTTCTGTGTAATATAGAATATACTATATGAAATAAATGCTATCAGTCAGGTGATTAAAATATTCACTGTAAAAGTCTTCAGATTTTCGAGGCAATTTGAAGAGATCATAGTAATTATTTTCTCAGTTTTTATTTTAAATTGCACTTGATATATGTAAAATGTAGGAAGTGAGGGAGTGATGTGGCTTTAAAACACACGAGCCTTGAAGTGGGTTTCACCTATTTTTGGTGCATTAAATGGGTGCTGTGTTCACCATAAAGTTGAATTGCTGGGAAAGTGGTGGCGGGGAGGTGGTTCACAGGTAAGACCACTAAATTGGCTCAGCTCTGTTTTAAGAAATCTGCTGTTTGTGGTTTTGTCCCATTTGCAAACAGTGGATCCTAACCTGCATGTTCACAAGTGGCAACAGCTTGTTACCTGGATGTTCTCACACTGCCTGTTGGGAAGTGGGTCAGTGTTGTTAAAGTATTCTCTCCATGGATATGACGGCGAACACAGAGAGAGAGTATAAAAGTAGGGTAAGGAGTGAATTAGCTTACTGGCCTCTGCCGAGGCCTATAATGGAGCATCTTGATTAGGCCCAGAGCTATGACTGGGCTGCTGCCATAGCAACAACTGGACAGATTGTAGCCTTTTTCACTGAGGCACACTGCTAATTCAAGCTTTCTTAGTGCTGCACATGTACAGAAGTACAGCACATGGAAATGAACACAGGGCCTTCAGTGCTTCTAAAATCATTGTGCCTGTGGGAAGCCTTTAAATCAAGTCTGAGTTCCCAATTTGCTGCTTGTTCAAATGTGGGTAATGAATGAAGGCCATATATCACGCCCTTTTGATCCAATTTCTGTAAGCAATTTTCATGTGTAAATGATGAAGGATTTAGGATTGATCGTAATAGGAAATGCCCAATAAAATCTCCAAAGATACAGACTTCAATGGTAAATGGTGCAAATACTTCCCAAGTGCAAAAATGGCCTTTTTTTTTGTGCAGAAAAAAATGCAATTTTTTTTTTCTATCTAATTTTCAGGCAACCATTGTTTACCTCAGTTTATTCTGTAATATTTAATAACACAATTTGACGTAATCCCATTCTGAAAATCTGAAGTGCCAATTATTCTTGCATTATTTCCTTTTCAAGCAGTTCCTGCTTAATCAAATATATTCAAGCACATAAAATGCTGATTCATATAAAACATTGGCTTTCAAGATAATACTTACTGAGCACTTAATCATCTACACTGAGAACTTATAGATTTTCCCAATATTTTTCTTGCATAAATTTTCCTTTTATGTTCTGTAAATTAGTTGTAATTCTTTTGTCTACCTTTCTTTCTTCTTCTTTATTTCTGGGTTCATTAGTATTGGGAGATTAATTTTGCTGTGAGGCATATTCTTTCTTGGGTTGCAGGCAGTCTCAAAGTATTTTTATTTCACATCGCATGGATTATAAATCTGGTATGGTTTCACAGTCACTTTGCAAAATGTTGAAGGACCTGCTGAACTTCCTTGGCACAGCTATAAATGTATGTCACTTTCATTTATTTTTAAAGAGTTGGTGCTTTACAGGTTTTAAACATTTAAGGAAGAGATCATGGGGAAATGAATTGGATTTTGAGCTGGTTAGGAGCTGGATGGTACTCATACTGTAAATGCAGTCTTCACCTTTCTGGTTTGTTCTATCTTTTTTATTTAGTATTATATTTATTTAGTGTCCTGCAGTCTCAAAGTTTATCGCTCTGCAGCACACTCGTTTTCATTCAAATACTGATGTTTCAACTTAGAAAATTAATGTGAAATTTTGTTCTGATGATATAACTATGATGTGTAACAATTTTCATATGCAATGGGGCATCGCACAAAGCAAAATCTCAGACCTCGTAGTCTGTAGGATGTAACACTTACTCAGAGGAATATCTGCCTTAAAACTACTGCTAAGCAGAACATTTGGACTAACACTTAAGCTCTGGGTTGCTAAATGTTGAGTGAACATATCAAGAGCAAGCCAGTTCAGTCAGTACTTTTG
Source organism: Rhynchobatus australiae (assembly GCA_034780895.1). NCBI lineage: Eukaryota > Metazoa > Chordata > Chondrichthyes > Rhinopristiformes > Rhynchobatidae > Rhynchobatus > Rhynchobatus australiae. The sequence continues at coordinate 28,162,917 of JAUZTB010000048.1, read as the reverse complement.
AAAATCTGTACGATTTAAGCATAGAAATATGGTTAATTGTAGATCATATGAGTGAGTACAGTATGTAGTCAATATAATAACTAATAGTTATATCCTCAGAAACATTGTTGCATTTGATAAAATGCATTTGGTTTCTTAATGGTAATTAATCCAATTGGGCATTAATTTTAAAGGTCTAACATCTATTGAAGATGATTGGGCTGTATTTAGAATTCCACTTTGGCCACATCCTTGCCTGTTTTTCCTGACCATGATTTGTTTTGCAACAAACTTTGTATTTTTTTTCTTTTTTTGCAAGGAGCTTATAACTTATTCAAAAACTCTGGGGAAAAAGCCCCAAGCTAAAACAACATTTTCATCACATTAGAGGAGAAGCTTCTTTTTTGGAGAAGTTTCCAAGTCTAACTGTTGGTAGATTGATGTTTGTTAGTTCACTCTTACTTAAGCTTCTGTCTGCTCTGTGATAAACAGACCTCAGATGTGACCAAACATGCAGGCAAGTTGAGGTTGATTTCTTGGATTTATTTGTGGGTCTATCATCTTGTAACTTCCTCGTCTGGAGAGTATGTTATATATTGTTGTATTGATGGGAGTATTGTGTTTGAATCTTTTTCCAACATAAGGCTTCTTAACCATTTTTATACTTATTTTTAACTAATGACATGATGGGCTTTCTTTCTTAACTTGGTGGAAAGGTTCAATGTAATCGCCAATGTCTGATGAATCATGGAAGGTTTTGCAATTGCTCCCTATTACTTATTTTGAAGTATAGTTTGCTTTTATCACTCTAATTTCTCCTCCTATGTTAAACAAGTATCCAGTCGGCTATTGTAGTTATTGATGCATTTGAAATTCTATGTCATTTCCTTAGTTCCAAAGAGAAATGTCATTCTTATGTATCGGTTGGATTTTAAATTTGGTGATGGAGTGAACTAATAAGAGATTTATTCTTTTTTCATAGACTTACTGGCATTTGCAAAGTTATTGTGACCATTTTGGTTCTTTCCCCATTCTAAAGGAAAGTTCTAACCCCTGCACTGGTTGGAAATAAGGATTCATAGCAACTATTAGATCATCAAGGGCAGATCCATTTCTACATAATAATCAGTGATTAAATAGACTTGTGACAAATGAATCATAAATGCATCATAATCATTACAGATCAAAGATGGACATTTAAACCCATGTGATGGTCAATTAAATTTAAAGAAACTAACTCCTGCAAGCAGAAGTTGTGACTAGTAAATTCCACATTTATTGGTAGTGACTCAAGGCAGATTCAATTCTCTAAGTTATAGGTCAATCTAAAAGAGATAGATTAAAGTAACTGTGGCTAACATGTGCTCTTCAGTTAATAAGTTTGCATTATTGGCTGGCTGTCAGCAACAATCATCCATAGCAACAACAAAAAAACAGTAAATCATACTGGAAAAGAGAGAGTTGAGCTCTTGCTCAGTAGCACTGCAGGCTGCAAAACAAAAATTCACTTTCATTTTTTGTTTTGCATCTATTCTTTCAAAATGTTTGAATAACAATTGAAGCAAATGTTAGGGGAAGAAAATCTCACACCAATTTTTTGGAAAGGTTGCGGCAACAAGTCTGCATTTTTGGCAGTTCCTACATTTGCCCTGCATTCATTTATCTATGTCCAAATTTGCTTTGTTAATAGTTATAATGGCGAGTGGAATTGCGTAATTTCCCTTACTCACATTTGAGTCTTATTTGCTACAAGAATTAAGGCTGCACTTTCAAAGCAGACTAGTTAGTGAATACAGTGCTCTGTTTCCCCAAAAATATTCCTTGATCAGTAATTCACAAATATTTTTTTATTGTTGGTGATGTGACACACTAGGGTAGGGGAACTCGTTGGCTGAAACAACAATAAAACTGCCATCAAAAGGCTGACAGCATCCACAAAGAATTGTAGAATAATTATAGTATATGTACATCAATAGAATCATAGAGTATGGACGCAGGCCCTTTGGCCCATCATGTCCATGCTGACCTTTTTGCCAATCTACATTAATCCCAGTTGCCCACATTAGGTCTGTGTCCTCCTATGCCTTGTCTATTTGAGTGCCTGCCTAAATGTCTCATGAACATGCTGTTTGTATCTGCCTCCATTGCCTTCTCTAGCACTGAGTTCCAGATGTCAACCACTTTCTGTGTGGGGAAACTTTCCCCTCGGATCCCCTCTTGAATCTCTTTCCTCTCGCCTTCAACCTCTGCCCTCTTGTTCTTGATATTCCTACCATGGGAAAAAGATTCTGACTCTCTGCAGTGTTGAAGATGGAAGCTGTAGAATCCAGCCCACCTTGGCATGTGCTCCCTTCCTCCTTGAGTGAGTACCCCATCTCCATTGATAACGTGCTGTGGAGCCAGACCAAATATTTGGTGTAATCTGTGCTGGAAGAAAGGTCCTGCACCTGACCTTCAAGAGCGTGATCATTCACTGTCAGGGTCAGGAGCCTGGTATGGTGGAACATGAGTATCTTCTCCCACTCTTGCACAATGTTTAGAGAAGAAAAGTGCTACTGATGTGAACTTGCAAACTGGAGCTGTCTCAATCCTTTCAGCTGGAGATGCCTCTCATAGACCAGAAGCAGTGCCACTGTACAGCTGTCTCCAGCTCATCAGCCTCGTTTACCATGCTTCATGCATTTCCACATGTAAATTATAAAGCAGTCATAGTCATGGAATACTGCAGTGCAGAAACGGGCCTTTCGACCCATCCAGTCCATGCCAACCTGATCTTCTGCCTAGTCCCATCTACCTGCACCCAGATTATATTCCTCCAAACCCC
>JAUZTB010000048.1:27127174-27139387 GCA_034780895.1 Rhynchobatus australiae | reverse complement strand
GGTTCTGGTGGCCCAGCGATAGGAAGGGTGTCACTGAGCTGGGGAGGGGGCAGAGAAGGTTCACGGCGATATTTCCGGCACAAACCAAAGGGTTTAAATAGCGGGGAAAGGTTTACGCTGTCGTTTGGCGAATCTTCACCTCGTGGGGAAAGTGGAGGGGAGGCCCAGTGGGTCAGTGGGTAGAGCTGCTGCCTCCTGCCCCAGAGACCTGTGTTGGATCCCAACCTCCAGACTGTCTTTGTGGAGTTTGCACCTTCTCCCTGTGACCTCTGGGCTCCAGTTTCCTCCCACATCCCAATGACGTGTGGATGGGTAGGGTAATCAGTTGCTGTTAATTGCCCTCAGTACGTAGATTGGTTGGTGGGAGAATCGGTGTGGGGATGGGCAATAGATGGGGAGAGAATAAGTCACTGGGAAATGAGGGAATGGGATTGATGGGGAATGCTTTGAGTTGGCATTGAATCGTTGAGCCTCTGACATCACTGAGACTACCCCTCAAACCACAATTGTGGATGAAACTACAGTGACTTCTGCCGACAATAGCAGGATTAGTTTCCTGTTGAAATATCCCAGCACAGGGAGCAGCAGCAGTGCATGGGTCAATGCCAATTACTTGCTGCATGGTGGCTCCCCTGGTGTGATTGGGTAATTCCCCCAGCCAATCAGAGTGTACTTATTCCTATTCACGGACTTCCTTACACAGTGGCTCCCATTTCTGTGTGGGTTTGGCTGGGAACAGGATATCCAATCAAGTGCGTCAGTTGTAACGGGGAAAGCGCGGGCCACACCACACGAGATCAAGCGTGAGGTTGCGATTAAATTTATCTTGGAATTTTTGGGAAGGGAGTTGAGTGCAGAAAATGCCAGAAGCACTCATCAGGTTGGGCAGCATCTGTGGAGTGAGGAACAGGGCCAAGGTTTTGGGTCCAAAGTTGTTCATCGGCACTGGGGAAGAAAGGAAAGCGGTTTCCAGTGGGGGAGGGATGGGCAGTGTGAGGGGAAGTGTCTCCGATAGGGTGGGACCAAGTGCGTCAATGTGCTGTTGAAAGGCAGCTGGGGCTTCTTTGGATTTAGTGTTGGTAACAGCAGGGCTGTGGATGTGCCCTGTGGTAAGTCTGCTCAAATGGGGGGAGAATAACAAGGTGATTTCCAGCAGAGATGACTTGGTTCTGATGCAGACAGAGAGAAGAGTTGCCTCATGTTGGATGGTTCACCATCGAGACCGTAACTTGCCCAGACGCTGGTTGAGGAGGCGTGGTTGCTCAAGCTTGTGCTGGGCCTGGCTGTAACAGTGTTGTTGCCACAGGTGGGGTGGAGCATTGCCTGTAACAGTGTTGCTGTCACAGGCAGGGTGGAGCATTTTGCTTGGAAGGGATTGGCAATCGGGAAGCCTTTTATTGCAGATGTTGTACTTGGAGGTACCCCAGCGCTCTGCCTGTCTGTGGGCGGATTTCTTGGCCGGTAGAATCCATCTGCGCCATGTCAGCCTCTCCCTGGCTGGGATCTTCCTGAGTGTTCCTCTGCCATGACTTTTTGAAAACGAAGGCCTGTCCTTGAAACTCAGCTGTTATGCGATTTTTCAGCGCCCAGATTGAACTGACCTCCGCTCCTCCTGTGGTGATAAAGTGTGCTGGGCCATGTACTCTTTCCTCGATGAGTTTGTGCATTGGTCCATAGGAGGCCATCGTTGTGGAGGAGGCAATTGTTACACTGGGATTTACCTGCTGGGTTTGTTCAGGGTTGGGCCTGGTGTAACTGTTGTCGTGCGCTTCCCCCTCTCCCCCTCCCTGCCCCTCCCCCCCACGCCCCCTCCCCACAACCCCATCTCACCACCTCTCCTTTCAAGTTTGGATGCTCATCCAGTTCTGCAACCAGTGGGCTCCCATAAACCTCCAATTTGCCATGTGAATCCATCGTACTTGGCAGTTTGAGGAAGAGAATCAGTTGCTTCATGAAGAACCTACACAATGTTTGTCCTGTTGAGTTCAAAGGAATTTAATTGCTCAAGTTCTGTCATTGATTTTTGGGTCCATTCCACAAGATTACAGCCCAAAAATCAGGATGCCTCACATCTTCCCCATGTGAAAATGCATCTGCCACATCTTTATTCATTTCTCATCCACTCCATCTTCACCTGCCCACCACTTCTGTTTCCTCTCCTAAACAGCCCAGCTTCCATCCCTTTCCATCGGTGTCCCTTTCTTTCCTAATTTGTATTTGAACATGACTTGACTTATCATTCTCCCTTTCATACTCCCCTCTGGCTTCCCATAACCTCCTGGAAGTTCCAGAACTTTGGAATGGCATTGATGTGATGGAACAGCCATTTTGGCCGTTGTCTCATCATCAAAGTTCCTGTGTGACTGAAACCTCCAGTGCAAGTTACCAGAGGTTGGCCATGAGGGTGGGGAGGGGGATTCATCAGTGCACTCCAGAATTCATGTAGTGAAGGGGGAGATCAGACCCCAGCACTCCCCTCGCGGTAGGGAGAGGTGGTGGGGATACTGGTATGGCACTTGCTGTGCGAAGCAATTATCTTCAGTGGTGCCAGAGGGAGGTGGCTGTATATCACGGGGGAGATGGGGTCTCTGAGGATATGGCTGCACACTGGGGACCAACTGTTCATTGATTGGTGGGAGGGGGGAGAGGAGGAGAGTTTCAGGAGAGTGTCTGGACATTTGTGGGGTGGGGGCCAATAGTAATATTCATTGGACCAGCTCTCTGTTGGGGAGTGATGGGGATTGTTTCAGGGGACCAGTTATACATTGGGGTGGGTGTGGTAATGTTCAGTGGACCAGTTATATTTCAGAGAGGTTAGGGTGTGGAGGGAGGGATGGTCAGCAGGTAGTGCAGTAAGGGTTTGGGAGGCTCCAAGCATTTGGGCAAGTGTTTTACTTGTCAGCGGGACCCCTTGGTAGCCACTGCGGGAGTCAGATTATTTTGTCCTGAGGGTACTGTGTGAAGGGCACACTGAGGACAACATGGCCCAAGTTCCCCAGCAGTGGCCCACATGAGAAAAGATGCCATCCCACGCAGCCCTGAAGGAAAAACAAAATTGGGGTCATGAGGGTGCCTCACAATAGTTGTAGTATACTCCAGGTTAAATTGATTTTCAATCACAGAATATTTTTACAAATCAGCTTTTCGTGATCAAATTTCTCGGTGTAGCTGTTCTAATTTAACTTTCATTCCAATCAACTTCCCCTTCTGGTTGGCAGAATTAAGGTTTCCTTTGTGTTTTATTTTCCTCTTTTCCAATGCATCTATCTTTCCGTATTGTCATCTCCAAGTCTGGTTTGCACACTCACTGTACTTCCCGTCTTTGACTTTCACATCTGCTTTGCTAACCTGGTTCTTTGTTCTTCCCTGCTTCCACGTCTCCAACATTGCCTTTCCCTGGCTTTAAATCTTGCTCTTTCCCTTCCTGGCTGGTCTGTGTCTCCCCTGCCCCAATCAACAGCACTGTATTGATGATCTCATCTGAATTTGGTAAAGTTAGAAAATAGGCATGCTTTAAGATGCAGGTTAGGAGGAGCGATGGAGAGAACAAAGGGAATGTCCTTCATTCAGTGGAGACCAAGAGAACAGAGAGAGGATTGAAGACTCATGGCAGCTAATCTGGCTGGTGGTGATGTAAATAGAGAGATGAGAATGAGGACAGGTAGAGGGAAAATGCACAGTGCTGGAACTGTGAAATGCAGAACTTAGCAGTTGCTGGAAATCAGAAAGAAAGCTAGAAGCATCCATTGATTCTTCTCCCACTGTTTGCACCCCCCACAGACATTATAGCTGTCACTAATAAACATCGATCACTCTCTCTATCTATTTACTCGGTCTCCACGTGATTACAAACATTCCCTCACTTATCACAATTTGCCCCTTACTCTGTAACTTAGAACATATCTGTATTTCAACTTTTCCTTGTTCCGATGAAGAATCATCATGCTGTTTCTCTCTGCACACATGCTGCCTGACCACTGAGTATTTGTTTTAATTTCAGATTTCCAGTATCTGCAGATTTTACTTTGACCACTCTTGATTTTCTTCTTAGTTTCTTCTCCCCTGTACCTTTTTTCATTTTCTGTCTTTGCCCGATTTATTTTCTACATTGTCTCTCCTGTGCTTGGCTGCCCTTCAGAATATGTTTTCCTACTGCATCTGTTTTTCATTCGCCCTCCTGGGCTGTGCCCCTGTTGGTTGTTTGAATGTACAAGTCTGTCTCCACTCCTTCCCCTGCCCATCCCCCAACCACCGCCAACTCAGCCCTGTTCCTCTCTTTACAAAATTGTCTCCTTTCCAATATCGCCAGCAGCTACCATCACCTTGCCTGCTGTTTGATTTCCTCTTCTGTTGACTTTGTTTTGGTCACCTCGCCAGTTTTCCTTTCACTCTAGTTTTCCTGATGCTGACCATCTGTCTTTTTTTCTGGCTTGCTTTCCATAACTGCTTCCATTCTAGCCCCTTTTTCTTTCACTGAATTCCTTCTTGTTAAACTGTCCTTTCTGCCTTTCTTGGCCCACCTTTGTCGCATTTCTTCTTGTCTCCTTACTGTATCCTCTCCTTATTGCACACCGAATCTGACCCCCTTGCCATTATCTTCTCAGTTTCTGTGTCCCCTTCTGCTATCCATTATTTTGTTTAGAACATAGAACTGTACAGCACAGAACAGGCCCTTCGGCCCACAATGTTGTGCTGACATAGCTATTCCGGTTACTCTGGTTTCTGGTTACTTTTCCTTTACAAAGCTGGCTTCATTGATCATTAGTTCTTTTGGCATGACCTTTGCTGTTCACCCAGACCTGGCTGTTTCTATGAAGCTCAGTGCCATCAATTTATGTTCTGCTTTTATTCATTGTCTTTCCCTTGCTACTGTCTCTCCCATTGATTACCCTTTGCCATTATCTTCAGCACTCTTTTTGTGGGCCTCTCTCAAACAGACTAACTGGAAATTGTCTGGATCTTCCTTTAAATACATACTTCCCTTTGTAATGTATGGTATCATTGGGACCGACTGCCGTTTCACCCATAAGCTCTCAGAAAGTAGTAGTAGAGGCTCTCGTTCCACAGCGTCTGGGTGGGAGGAGCAGCTGCAGTTGAGCAGCACCCAGAACAGTGGTCTTGCTGCCTTTTACCATTTTCCTGGCAGGGACTGGAAGAGCAGGATTGCTTCTAGCTCTTTACCCCTCCCCCACCACAAGGGTTCCAGGGACTCTGTTGAGCAGTGACCTTCTGTCACTCAAATGTGTTCCCGTGGTCCCGTCACTTGCTTCCCAAAAATCTCCCAGGTTTCATGCAACTTGTAGTGTGTCACCTGCAACGAATCTTGTCTGCTTGTCTCTTGTCCCAGTTAATATCAGAGCTTCCTTCTACCCAATGCTCCCTCACTCCTTTTCTCCATTCTGTTTGACCATCCTTAATGCTAATCCTCCCAATTGTACTCTTTCTTGAATCTCTTTCCCTTTTCTTCTCTCTGCCCTTTGCTCCTCTAATTTGCCCAGATTTTTCCTGGCCTATTATTGTCATTGCTATCCTGTTCCACTTCTGCTCTCACTGCCAGCTTTCTTTTCCAGCCGGGTATCAGTTATGCTCCTGTCTCAACACACCATCCTCCATTATCTACCTTCCAGCTGCCAGTGTATGTAACTCGTATCTTAACAGGATGCGAGTTATTCTCTTTAATTTGTCCTTTGATTTTAATCTAATATGTAACCTAGCCAGTGATAAAGTATTCATTGTCTTTCTCTACACAATTAAATCACTTCTCTTAAGATTATAATTTTCAACAATGATACTTGGCACTGCCTAATCTAGATGCAGTTGTCACATTAAACATTAAAAATATCATGCATTGAAAATAACATGAATATTTACCATTGATCATAAGTGTGTTCACTAATAAATCAAAGGCTGTTTTTCAGTTGGATGGTGCCACATCCAATTGAAAATTGTTTTTTTCCAACTGGTCACACAGTGACAGGTGTTGTAACATCCAAACTTTATTTTAGAGTGTCAGATCGCCATATGTTCAAAGCTTAACGTAAAAGAGCAGTTAATTTTGACAACCACTGCAATTTAAGAAAATTTCACCTCAATAAATCAGAGTTATTAATCCAACAGCATTTACTAATCAATTTAACTGATTTCAAATTTACTGTCCATTTGTTGTAAATTTTACATTATACAGTGATTGCATGTTTTCAGGAATATTGTTGGATTATAGAGCTGTGATTTAAGTGACTGTAGAAAGGATGCAAATACAAATGCTCTTCACGAAGCAGTAAGACATTGTTACCTGCTCTTACCATTCTTTATTTACTTGATAAAAGGTTATTAATGTATATCAGTTTTATAAGCTTCATTGTTTTCTAAGTCTGTCATGTGTACATATGAAAACTATTTAAACTCCGGAAAACCTGATCGTCATTTTCAATTGTTAATGTATTTAAGTTTTTTTAACATTAGTTTTTAATTTTTGTAATGTAAGACTAGATTTTTAAATGTTTGTTTTTAGGTAATCTTTTAATATAAAATTCAGCATATGTTTGTAAAAATGCCTTTTAATTATTTATACTGTTCATAGGAAAATAAATTGTGTATAATAATTGAAAGAAAAACATATATCTAGGTATTTGTACTTCATATATCCATTATTCAGTGCAGGGGAGGAAATGGACATGATGTTGGCATAGCCAAAATGGCTTTTGGGTGGACTCTTCAAATTTTACACCAATTATTATTTTATGTAGCATTTATTGGGAAATATGAAACTGAAATGCTCTTTTCTATACATTTAAGTTTACATTCTGTACACAACTGTATTTTTTGAAACTGTATAGTACAAACTGTGACTTTTAATATGAAATAGAAATTGTTTTAAGAGCTTAATATCTTTGTATATCTTGAAATGAAAAGTAAAGGTTTGTAGGAACAATTTTGTTTGTAATAGCATTTATCCCAAAAGGACACATAAGTGACATTGGTTATAATTGCAGAGGAGTCATTGTTATAATCAGTAAGGTAATACCAAAAAGATCTTTATTTACTTTCAGGTGTAATTCATTAAAGACCTACTCAAAGGTCATTCTGGCATGCCAGTGTTTTAAGTCTTTGTATGATGGCATAACGTTTTACCTGCATGTTTTTGCTTGCGATATGTCCAGAATACCTAAACCCTGTCATCTCCTTGAAACAACATTGAACTAAACAATATGGATAATCCAGAGCTGTTGTTAAAGTGACTTCCAAAATCTGTCAATTTGTGCTAAATTATTTAAACAGAAAGGGACTTGTTTACAGAAACAAGTTAAAACTAATTTAACGACTTGGTGTAAGTTCAAGAAAACATTGTGACATAACATTGTAAACACTTCATTGTTATGTATTAATTGTTGTGTTCTCTGTGAAATTTGTGGTTAAATGTTATTTTGATGTCTTGGAAAAAAACATCAAAGAAGCATTCTTTTAAAAAAACTTTTAATCCACATATTTTGGAATAGAATTTGAAGATGATTGCTTTGTAGCCATTGATAAATTTTGGTCACAAAGAGAATGCTAAAGTCAAGGAGTTCACAGTGCAAAACTTATGTAATGTGTTTTCTTAATAAAATTATTTCTGTTGAAAATCTGTATTTAACTGAATCTTAAAATTAAAAATGTTTTTTTTCCTCTACACATTTATAGAGCATGTTCTGTCAGCAAGTTTTGAACATTTCTTGTTGCAGTCTTAATAATATAAATGTAGTGCCAACCCCTAATTTGTACTTGTTCCTATGAAATCTTGGACATGGTGCATATAATTTTAATGACTATTACACCAGTCTCTGTTCCCCTCTGAAAATATAAATATTTCTCACTGTACTGTCAGGTCAATCTTGGATGCAAGGGTTATTTCTAAACTGATATCTATCACAATCCCAAACACAATCTTTTTCTGGTTACTACAGCTCACCAATTCAGGAGGCAATAGAGATAGGAAATTTTAAACACCAAATGCAGGCTTGTTTCACTGATACCAATGGAAAGTGCACCAAACTGCCTTTCCGCTCCCTAGCCCTTACCCTGATTCTTTTACTTACTATTTACAACCAGTTAAGCAAAACACTAATAAAACTAATCCCAGAAAAATCCCCAATTTTGTGTAATAAAAATTGATTGTTCATTTTGTCAACCTTTACCAACCAGCCTACATTCATCCAATGATGTGGAATGAGATCCCGAGTACATCATTTAAAAAAAACTGTCCAAATCTGTGTGATTAAAATCAGAATATGACACAGGCTTCCTTGTAAAATGGTGTCCCTGGAAATGGATTTTGTGATTTGAAATGGAGGGTATTATGAAACTGAACTGCTTTCAGAATTTGAATAAAAGCACATTTTTTAAATGAAGAATGCTAGTGTGTTGTGGATGATGCAATTACTGCTGCCGTTGGAAATGGGGCTTTATGAACAAAGGGATTATTTCATGCAGCTCGATCAACAAATGCAGGGCTTCAGCACATTTCTGAAAATGATCCAAAGTGTCCTTCAACTCAGAAACAGAAATGAAGGCTAAGATACAGCTGACTCCTCAGGAAATGAACTCATCCACATGAAGTCACTCTGGCAACCCACAAAATGCCTCTTCTAAATAATTTGGTGTTCCTTCCTGTTATTTTGGTATTGTAAGTAGTGCATTCAAAATGTCTTAACCTCTTAATAACAGAATCATTTGAAGGGCTAGGATAAAATACTGATTTAAGCCAGTGTCTGATGCATGCACCCTTGTTAAATCAACAGACAGATTTGCAGTTTCCTGAAAATACAGCTGTTTGCTGACTGTTTCTTTTGTCTTTAAATGAGCATCAACTGTGCAAGAACTCAGTTGGACATAGTTGAAGAAACTTCACATATTCAACTGAAATTCATAATCCAAAATGGCCAAGTAAGCTAATTCTAAAAATAGCTGGATGAAACTATCCAATTTAGACCACTTACATAGAAATGTGCCTATATATAGAAATGGGCATCGAGATTTGCTTCACTCAGAATTCAGAAGTCACAAACCAGAGAAAAAGATATTGTATGAGAAGACTCTGTATTTAAGCTGTCTATGTGCCAGTTATTCCATTACTGTATTCCTGAACACGAGTTTTGCATACATAGCAACCACATCCAAATAAGCCAACCAGCATTTAAAAGCAGACAAGCAGCCAGGAAGACATTTTATATATTACAAAAAGCAGTGGGTGGGTGTAGCAAATCTGAAGCTTATTTTGGAATTAATTTCAAATGCCTAAGGCCCGAGCACTGGAAATTGGCAGCACAAGGGTCTTTCCAAGACTGGTGAAAATGTTTTTATAAGCAATAGAAGCAGGACGAGGACATTCATCCCCTCATACCTGCCCCCACTGTTCAATAAGATCACTGCTGATCTTTAACCTCAGTGCCATGTTCCTGGACTTGCTCTGAATCCCTTGATTTCTTTGATGGCTAAAAATCTATCAAACTCCATCTTGAATAAGTTCAGCAACCGAGCCTTCATAGTCTTTCTGCCTAGGGAATTCCAAAGCTTCATTCTTCTGGCTGGAGAAGTTTATTCTCATCTGTTCTGAATGACTGACCTCTCATTCTGTGACTATCCTTGAATCATTTTGGATTAGGTATCCCAGCCAGGGGCAACAACTCCACATCTACAGTGGCAAGCCCCTTAAAGAACTTTGTACGTTTCGACAGGATCACCACTCATTCTTCTTGAGTACAAACCTAGTGTGATTAATCTTCCATATAACAAATCCATCATCCAGGGAATCAAACTGGTGACCCTTTATTGCACTTCCTTTTTTGCAAATAGATCGTTTCTTAGGTAGGGAAACCAGACCTGTTCCCAATATTCCAGATTGAGAGCCAGCAGGGCCATTTATAATTGGAGCACAATCTCTCTGCTGTAGACACAAAGGACTGCAGCTGGAATCTGGAACAAAAAGCTGGAGTAACTCAGAGGGTCAGGCAGCATCTGTGGAGGGAAATGGACAACGATTAGAGTCAAGACCCTTCATCCGGACTGAAAGAGTAGAGGGGAGATAGTATAAAGAGGTGAGGGGAAGGGGTGGAGCAAGAGCTGGCAAGTGACAGGTGGATCCAGGTGAGGAGGGCTGATAGGCAGATGGAGGGGGGAGGATAGGAAAAAGTGACAGGCTGGGAGGTGATAGGTGGAGGCAACAAAGGGCTGTAGAGGATGGAATCTGATTGGAAAGGAAGGTGGAGCATGGAATTAAATAAGGGAGGTGGGGTGGGTAGATGGAGGAGGGGAAAGAAGCAGTGTGGGGGGGTGGGCTGGGGATGTGTAGGAAGAACTGGGTAGGAAGGAGAGAGAAAAAGGGACAGAGAGGGAGCAGTCCAGGTGAAGGGTCTCGACCCGAAATGTCGACTGTCCATTTCCCTCCACAAATGCTGCCTAACCTGCCGAGTTCCTCCTATTCCTGTATTCATATCCTCATGTGATAAAGGCCAACATACCATTTGCCTTCTGAATTGCTTGCTGAGCCTGCAAAAGCTATGTATAAAAAGACACCAAGGTCCCTGTGGACACCGACACCTTTCATCCACAGAAGTGGATAGTTTCACATTTTTCCACATTATATTCCATCTGCCCCGTCTCTGCCCATTCACCTCTGTCAATATCCCCCAAAGCCTCTCCGCACCATTCTCACAATCCACACTGCCACCAGGTGTCGTGTCATTACTACTGAGATTAACGTTGAGGGCGGGTAATTGCAGTTACTGTTCTACATCAAAAAAAACATTGGTATCTTAATTCACAATTCAATTGAAAGCTGCAGACCCTCAGCTTCTGGGGCTTGGACTACACCATAAAGGGAGCTGGTGGAGTGCATGATGGAAGGGTGCAAAAGGAGGGGATGATGCTTTCCACAGTAGCCTTGAAGTAATGGGATCACAATTCCAAGGACCATTGGGGATCATGAGTTGGAGTGAGTGGCTTTCAAGGGTTTGAGCTGGGAGCTGTGGTGAATGGTTCTAAATGTGAAATTGGAGAGGATGAAAGAGGATGTTGCTTGGACTCGCTGGGCTGCATTTCTCAGAGTATTATTTGAAAAGAGAGCCTCAGGAGGTACTAAGTTTCTAGTCTACGCAGTGAAAACTACAGGCTCAGCACCCATTTCAGGAAGAGAATGTGCTCTCCATCAATTTTATGTAAAACTCCACAATTGGTTAATGGAATGCCACCACCCCCAATCACCACTTGAAGGAACTCATGTCAGAATCACACATAGAGGTTGAATGGGAAATAAAGTTCTATAATTTACTCCAATATGTTTTAATTGAAGCCATCTCTGAGATTTAAAGTGGTCCCTGTTTACCAGACATCCCTGTAGGTTCTTTGAGACATTATAATTGGGCATGCTAGTCATTTAATTCAAGCCAAAATAACTCCCGTCAACTCAATCTGGGCTGATCCAAATTGGTCCCAAAAATGAAAACCCTAAGTGTTAGCTAACTGTACCTCCCAATCTGTGGGATCAACTTCTCACAAAACTTTATCAGTTAGAATACAATAATTGGACATGCCACAGAAATACTGATAAAATTTGAAAGTTAATCAATTCAGCTAAATTCAGTGGATGGTCTTTGTTGTCTTTTGAGATGCTGAACATAATCTGGGGAATGTAAAATTGGGCTTAGTGACCCTAGTCTTCAGAAGGGAAAATGGACGCAGCACTTCCTGTTCCTGACAACTTGAAAAGCTCCGGGGATGCAGAGTGAGAACTGGATCAGGTTTCTGCTGCAAATTGGTAAATTGTTTATTACTGTCACACGTTCCGAAGTACAGTGAAAAACTCGTCTTGCATTCTGTCTATACAGATCATTACCACAGTGCATTGAGGTAGCACAAGGTAAAACAAAAATGGAACGCAGAATAAAATGTTACAGAGAAGGTGCAGTGCAGGTAGACAAAGGTGCAAGGTCATAATGAGATAGATTGTGAGGTCAAGAGTCCATCTTATCATACTAGGGAACCATTCGATAGTTTTATAATAGCGGGATAGAAGCTGTCCTTGAGCCTGGTGGTACCTGCTTTCAGGATTTTATATCTTCTGCCTGATGGGAGGGGGGAAGAAGAGAGAATGTCCAGGGTGGGTGGGGCCTTAGGTTATGTTGGCTGCTTGACCGAGGCAGTGATAAGTGTCGACAGAGTCCATGGAGGGGAAGCTAA
>JAUZTB010000048.1:27016503-27027410 GCA_034780895.1 Rhynchobatus australiae | reverse complement strand
TCCATGAAAAATCAAAATTCCAAACATTTGTGCAGGATGGAAGGTTTTGATCAAGTATTTTAGAACATAAGAAATAGGAGCAGTAGTAAGTCATATGCTCCCTCCAACTTGCTCCATCAATCAATAAGATCAAGCCTGAGCTGATCTTGGCCTTGGCTCCCTGCCCCTTCCCCACAATTCTAATCTCCCTTGTTGACCAAAAATGTCTTAATCTTGAATATATTCAATAATTCAACCTCCTTGTCTCTCTGCAGAGTTTTGACCCTCAGAAAATAAAAACTCTCCATCATAAATGGACAGACCCTCATTCTGAAACAATGCCTCCTCATTCTAATTCCTTCATGAGGGGAAATTTTCTCTCAGCGTCTCCTCTGTCAATCTCTCTCAAGACCTGATATAGTTCAATAACATTACCTCTCATTCTTTTAGACTCCAATGAGTACAGGCTCAACATTTCTTTGGACAGACCCTTTACTCCATGAATCAATCTAGTGAACCTTCCTTGAACAACCTCCAATTCAAGCATAACCCCCTTAAGACAACTTTAAAATGTACACAGTACTCCAGGTGTGGTCTCACCAACACTATCACTGTAAAAAGATTTCACTTTAAATTTTAGCTCCTTCATACTAAAACCCATCATTTACCTTCCCAATTACTTGCTGTACTTGTACAATCCATCTTTCATGTAAAAGAATACTCTTTTGTCAAATAGCCCTCTACAACATTCTGTAGTTTATCTCCATTTCAACAATATTACTTTTTCTTTCTGCAAAGTGGATAACCTCACATTTCCTTATATTATGTACCATCTGCCAAATTTTCCCGACCCACTTAACTTATCCATATCCCTTTACAGAAACTGTCATTCTCCTAATTTGTTTTCCCACCTATCTATATATAATCAATAAATCTGGCTAAGATACATTCAGTCCCTTTCATTAAGCCATTAATATGGATTGTAAATAGTCGAGTCCCTGGCACTGAATCCTACGTCAACCCACTCATTAAAGCCTGCCAATCTGAAAATGATCTTTATGCCAACTGTTTTGTTAATTGTACAATCTTCTATCAATGTTAATATATTACCTCAGCAGAATGAGCTCTTGCCTTGTACAATAACCTTTCATATGGTACCTTATAAAATACCTTTTGAAAATCCAAATATGCTACATCTAATGGTTTTCCTCGATTAACCCTGCTCATTAAATCCTCAAAGAATTCTATTAAATTTGTTAAACAAAATTTCCATTTCATTATACCACATTGACTCTATTGGATTGTATTATAAATTTTCTAAACAGACCTGTTACTATTCTCCTAATAATGGATTCCAACATTTTCTCAATGATAGCTGTCAGGCTGGATGCCCTATAGTTTCCTACTATCTATCTAAAGGGGCATTTGGAGTTTTCCAATCCAATGGGACCTTCCCAAAATTTGTGAAATCTTGTTCAAATTAGTTCAATGCAATGCAGATTAATCATTCTCCATATCTTCACTGTGCCATAGAGTATAATGATATTTAAGACCATTGTTACTGGGAATGTAGAAGATAAGATTTCAAATTGGGTTTCTTGGATCCTAGAGTGTTTACATACGAATTTCAGATGCTGGTAAAGTGTACTGTCTTAACTTTTCTGCATTTGCGCCAATCTTATGTCAACTTTGAGCAACTGATGTTGCCTCAAAAATTATGGATACCAATGTTTAGGATCATGTCAATATCTGCACATAAAAAAATTAAAACACTTACACACAGGAGGGTATCAACATTTAAGAATTAATGCTGTATAACAGTTTGCATTTAATTGCAGCCAGTATGAGACCATTTTTAATGCACAATATTGAAAATAATCCACTGGATTCCCTTTATAACACTGATCGGGATCCTGTTACTACTGTTCAACTGAAATTCCATTGGCAGCAAGGTTGCTGAATAGATAGCACTTAGATTAGTTTACATAAGTAATGCCCTGCTTCCCCAGGTTTAACCAGATAAAAATAATCACTGCTGCCCTTCTCTCTCTTAAACGTCATGGTCTTGTACTACTTGAATTATTAAAATTACTACAATTTAAAACTGTGGTGCCCCATAAGCTTCAGTCTCACACAGTGTTTGGTGAAGTGCTAAAGATCACTGTGCTTCAGATTTATTCTGTTCAGTTCATCGAAATAGATGTCTTAAAAACTGTGGCAAAATAGAGAAGTGACATTCAGGGACTTGCATTTACTGATCCTTTTTAATGCTAATACACTTTGAAATTACACTGTGGAAATAAGTGCACAAACGCTGAATTGTTTATCTAAAATTCTTGAGGCTGCTATTTTAAATGAAGTGTAAACCTCTATATTTAAGATTATTACCCCAAATCTACATATTAATATCTGGGATTTTTAAATTACCTAGGGATGGAAAAGGAGCATGTATGAGCTTGTATCCTATTCTGTAATTTAGTTCCATTGACTTTAATTACCTTGATTTTTCAGTTCAGTGATAAGTGTTTTGGTAAATTCATGTCCATCCCTTAGAGTGACAAAGCAGTAGAGGCTTTCTCCCTTCACAAGATGGGGATGGCTAACAACAGCAGCTTCTGCTATGGCTGCATGTTCAATTAATGCAGACTCCACTTCAGCAGTACTCAAAAGATGCCCTGAATGCAAGATAAACAGTTAATACTTTCTTCACTTAGGCAGAATATTGCAAAGCAGTAAGAATACAATAATTTGAACTTCATATGGACAATAGACAGTTTTAAAACATTTTTGTTTTGAATTAATTTATGACAGGTAATTATTACTGTATAGTAACACATTTTCCAGTGACTTGGTATTTAAAGTGGAAAACTGAGAAAAATCAAGCCAACTGAAGTTAACACAACTGGGAGAATAGGGGGAAAAAAAAACAGAATTGCATGAATAGTGAGCCTTCCATGAGTTCTGGACATTTTAACCACATACCACTGACCAGTAGTAAACAGAGGCAAATTGTCCACAACAAGCACCCACAAACAGCAATGTGATAAAGACCATTTTTACTTTGATTTGGTCATGTTGATTTAGAGATTGGCTGGGACAAAAGCATAACTCCCTGTTCTTCAAAATATTCCAGTGAATCTGAGCAATCAGGTGTTGCTTTCTTTCTTTCTGATAACACATCTCTGACAACATTGAACGCTCTCAATACTAAGCTAAGTGGCGGGATTCTGGAGTGGAATGTGAACCTACCTTCAGCTCAAAGACAAGGTAACTATCAATTTTGCCACAGCTGACATTGGATAATATTCATGAGGACAATTTAAAGTAGAGAAATGTTGTAAAGAAATATTTAAATAGATGCGTGTAAATGAGGAAATCTGAAGGAAATATATAAAGCAAGACAAGAAAATGAGAAAAGCAAAATAAAGGCAAAGCAAGATTAAGAAATATTTCATTACTACTTGACAAGTCTGAGAAAAAATGGGGGTAAACAATGCATTTATAGGCAGATCTAGATCTAAGAATAGAAGTATATAATGCTTATTTGGGAAACAGAAAGGAGGTGGAGCAGCAATATTGGTAAAGTTGTATATAAATATAGAATGATTTGATGCAATTATTTGGAAACTGGAATTAATGTAGCTGAAACTCAAATATTAATTTGGCTTGCTACACTGATTGTATTGTATTGAAGGTCTCCAGTTTGTCTGTCCAAATAAGTCTGAAATGTTGACATAAGAAAGTAAATTTTAAGTCAAAGACAGATGAGGTAACAAATTGTAGCTGTGGCAGATTTAATCATAAATTTATTGATTGAATAGAGAGTGATTTGAGATAAAGGCAATTTTGTTCCAGAGCCAGTTTATTAGCAAGTGTACAAACACACACATTGCTAGATCCAGCCCAAGTAATGAAAAAGATCAAGGAAATGAAGTTTCTATCATATTTTCAGAAGAGGAGCTCCAAAAAAAAACTGATCAGTATCAGAGTTCAAATACTTGGGCAGTTCATTGGCACATATTCTAATGAATTAAAGCATAACTTCTGCAGCTTTTCTAACTTAATGGCACAATGACCAGGAATTTTCTTGGAGTTCTCCGGAGCTGTTACTTCTTATCAGTGGAGATTGGTAGAAAGCTTACTATACAGCAGAAAGAGGATTTACACCAAAGATATGGCTGCCAGGTCAGGCGAACCCCTCGAGGAATTTCCAGGAAATGGGTTGCATAGCTGCCTTCTGTGTTGAAGTTTTCCACATTACTTCAAACACTGCAGTCTGTGCAGTACAGATCAGCTTTACACTCTGGCTAAACACATTCTGCAACCGGCATCAGGTCTAACCCAATAAAGCAACGAGTTAGACTGTCTAAAGTAGTTTTGCACCACTTCACCCACAAAATAGTTTAGCTCTTCATTCTTAATATACACCCCCGATATGGAGTTATTGGTAAGTGATCATGTCTTCCTTTCTGTTAGAGTAAGCTGCAGCATAGGCAGCTACACATAATGTGATTATGATGATATATGGTTATGTTACAAAGTGGAGAACTGTGGACTGAACGCAAGGCATTGTGAGACCTATCCACATTCCTGTGGTTACTGCAGAAGCAGGCTGCTCAACAGGGCCCCTCTTATCAACACAGAGGAATCCTGAACACTGGAACCTATTGTACAGGCCCAGAGACAGTTGGTAAAGTGTCTGGAAAATATCCTGGGATGGCTTAGAATTGTCCATCAACTGATCAAGTAACCACCTGATGCTTCATTGTTAATTGTGTTGATATGTATTTAACGTATGTAATCAATTGATGCTATGATAGGTCTGTGGTTAGCCATGATGGGCTGGCAGAAAATAAAAATTATACAATTTCCTTTGTTTGGTGGAGATTTTGCTCAAGACATTCAGCAACTTTCTCCCTACCAGTGCAAAACAATAAATCTTTAACAATCAGACTGGACCCATTTCAAGTGATTCTTTGATCATTCGATTTCCCCTAACATATTCAAACCAATCTCCAGATAAGCAAGGGTAGCTGGTGAACAGAGGAAACAAATTAAGGATGCCCTCAAAGCTTCCTTGAAAAGGTGTAACAGCTGCTCTTATCCTGGGAATCTTTGCACCCCACCCCAAAGTGCATTGAGGACTTCGAGTCCATTGATCAGGGACAAACAAAAGCCCAGTGTAATGGCAGAAGTTGCACAGAACATCCCAAATTATCCAGGCCTGCCTCATCAAGCACCTCCTATGGCAGAGTCTTTGATTCCCACAGTGGCCTCATCAACCATCTCAGAAATGGAAGCAAATCATCCTCAATCCCAAAGGACCGCCTATGAAGTAGAAATTTAAACTACAAGTCTTACCAGATACATTCACCATGTCATCAATCCTTCCTGTGATCCAGTAATAACCATCTCCATCTCTCTTGCAACCTGTCAGTCAAGGTACAGTAATTTAAAGCTCGATGTTTAAATTTTATATACAAGTATAAAAATTGAATCAGAATAGATACCAATATGTTTATTTAATATGTATTTTTTAAAAAAATATCATACTTCAGTAAAATTTCAGACCTTCAAAAACTGTTTTGTTCAGTCAAAGAATCCACTTATGGTCTCACGAAATATACAAGGAAAATGAAACATAGAATTGCTTTGGCACAGGAAGCCAATTAGCCCATGAAATTTATGCCCACTCCCAGTACTTCAATCCCATCCTTCCCATTCACCCGCTCTTTCCTCGTGGCACTGTAATTAATTCTGTTCACAGGTAGCAAATTCCAGACTATAACTAAAAAGTAGTAAAAAAAATCCTCACTCCCTTTCTAAACTTTTGGCCAAACTTTAAACTGTACTTCCAATCTTTGAACCAATTTACCCTCTTTAAACTAATCATGATCTTGTGCATATACATCAAATCTCCTCCTTTCTCTTGCTTCAAGAAGGAAACCCCCATCTTCTTCAGTCTAACCTTATAAGTGTAATTTTGAAGCAGTCATTTTCATAGCATAGGGAAGTATGGCAGCTGTTTACCACAGCAATGAGATGAACGACCAATTACATTTTTAAACAAACATTCAAATATTCATCACAAGTCCAGTTTAAACAACTTACCATCTCCAGTGACAAAATAACCAGGAAACCTTTTAAAATAGGTAGCTTCAAAACGTTCATGATTGCCATAAACTGTACGCATTACAGATGGCCAAGGTTTTTTGAATACCTGAGGAAGTTTAAATAATAATTCAAGTGAAGGAATATGTAGAAATATTTTAATCAATGCATTTTGACATAAAAAATTATAAGCAGTACATTAAATTATAAGCATTAATTATACCAGGAGTTTACAGGTCAGATTACTCAAAAGAATTGATCTGCATAGTTTATAATTTGAGGCTCAATGATAGTTCAGTATGTGAAATGCTATCAAATTTAAGTTTTATTGTAATAAAGCACCAGGCTATGCATTTGTGATTAGTTAGTCCGGCGATTTCAGTGTAAATATTGCTGAGAAATCATTTAAATTGGGACCGTCCCAACACTCAGTGTAGCTTGAGTTAAGAAAGTTACATGGATAGCAGGATGCCTGACAGCAAATTTCTGAATTAAACATGGGGCATCCTGTCCAGACTAGGACTACTGGCGATCTTATCTGTAGGTAAACCTTGATCTACAACTCTGCAATAGTAATTGGCAACTATTTAATTAGAACTGAACTGATGCTGGATTAAGGATGAATGAAATTTGCTGGTAAACAAGTGCTCTCAGATGTATATGTGACAGGGATGCCCCCTAATGGAAGGAATGGCCAGCAGAGCTTTGACACCAACTGTACACATTCCAAGCACCGATGATAGGCTTTGCATCCTTTCTTCTAAAGGATTGACGAAAATTTTTTGCAATTCAAAATTAACATACAGTAGTCATTGAACATAATAAGGAGCAGCACAGTGACGCAGCTGGTAGAGCTGCTGCCTCACAACACCAGACACTAGTTTGTACACTTTCTCTGTAACTGTGTGGGTTCCTCTGGATGCTCCAGTTTCTTCCCACTGCCCAAAGAAGTGGACACTGGTATGTTAATTGGCCACCACGTTGTTGAATCTGGGCAGGGTTGATGGGAAATGAGGGGGGAATAAAAATGTGTTAGGGTAGAAAGAGCAGAAAAATAGGTAGTCAATGGTCAGACAGACTCAATGGAGTGAAGTACCCATTTCTGTGCTGTCTCTCTACGGCTCTATGCAAGATTCCAGTACAGTGTTTCTTCAAGCAATCCAAAGTAAGGTAGCACTGGGTATATTTAGCAGTATTAGACCAGTAGTTGTTACAGGTCTAGTTCAGCCAAGTAGTACATTCTGGTTTTTGCCTTGCATTCACCTGGACTTCTCCTGGAATATTTGAGGTTGACTTTGGGGGAAAAAACAGTTGTGGTTCACAAGAACTTTGTGGATATATCATTTTACTCTCCTCTCCAACAGTTAAATTTTATAAAGTTAAATCTGTGCAGCAAAGTCACACCCGCATAGCTAGTCAGTTCAGGAAAAGTCTACGCTCCAAGAGACTACTTATTATTCATTTGGATTTCCATTCCATGCCAGTTTCAACCTGCTTTAAGTCAGTATTAGGTCAAGTTCTCCAGATTTATATAGCAAATTTAACAAAAGCACAAAGGATGAAATTCACCACATTGTTTCCATGCCAGACAAGAGCTGCTATGACTAATTCCACTTTCCACCTGCCAGTCAATAGCTGTATATATTATGGCATATCATATGCTCATCCATGCATTTGCTTTCAAATTTGATGAAAGTTACTGCCTACTTCAGCTTTTCAGGTAGTGAGTTCTGGGTGCCCATGAATTCTTGAGAGAAGTATTTTCTGCCTTAAAGCTATGCCTGTGTAATTGATCTCTCTGCAAATAGAAATGAGATTTTCCTATTCACCCTGCCGAGGTCTCCAGTAAATATCATTGCAAATAAATTTTTCAACATTACTCAGTCTATCCAACAAGGTAACCATGATTAACCAAAAACAAAAATAAACTAAAGATACTCAGGATATAAGGCAGCATATGTAGAGTTAATATTTTAGGTCCAAAATCTTTCATTGGTAAATTGGATTATTGTCATATGTACCAAGGTACAGTTTCTCAGAACCAAATACAAAATTAGCTTCTGAAATTGGTCAGAACACAAGCATTTCACTGGCAACACTTAACTGGAGTTACTCTAGCTCATTCATTCACAGGATGCAAATCATTAGCTCGTGTCTATGGAAAGTAGAAAGGAGAAGGCCATGCAGGAGTGCGAAGAATCAGGTAGCAAAAGGCATGGATGAAGATTTCTGCAGATGAGATGAAGCAAGGCAGAGTTATGGAGGTTGAAATAGATGGTCTTAGAGATGACAAGGAAACAAAGTCTGACAATCAGTACAGTCAAATATGACCGCAGATAGAGTCTGGTTCAGCTTCAGACCATTGCCAGGGACCAGGATATTGTTAGTGGGTTGGGAGAAGGGTTACCCAAGGGGAATAAAAGACAATGACTTCTGTTTCCCCACTCTTATTGAGCAAGTTTCTCATCTAGTCTTGGATATTGAACAAATAGTTTGACAAGGCAGAGACCATAGTAGGGATGGGGGAGGTCAAGTGAGGTTGTTGTGAAATAAATCTAGGATGTCATCTGTATGCCAGTGGAAAGATGTATTAGTAAAATGCAAAACAGGAGATGGGCTTGGGGAACACCAGGGATAATGACACGGACATAGGTACAGAAGCTCTTGCTAGTGATTCACTGGTAATGACAAGACAAATAGGGCTCTTTAGGCAGACAAGGAGATCAATTCTGTCAAAGGCTGAAAACCGATTGAGAAACAGCAGAGACCTTAGCACATCCATGGAAGAATACATAGGCTTCTACTAAAAGCCAATTTTTAATATAAGAAACAGAGGGCAGGTGCATATGATACATCATGATATAAATCTTGCTCAAAAAGTGCCAAATCAATCCTATGACCATCTGTTTGTATCCTAGGTTGTGAAAGCCAATTGATATTGCACATTTGTGGCGGTCTCACCACGTTAGGCTGCTGTGTATTTGGGAGTTACACTGCCAACTGGATTCCCAACTTGCATCACCAATCACCAATATACATCAACTTGAGAGTAGAACAGCAGGATGAAATTGAAAAATCCTTCACTCCATACTTGGTAAACAAGGATTGTGTGTTTACTCCCCGGCCCACAACCACACAAAGTGGAGAACAAACATTCCATCACTGAAAACTGAGTCCACTTGTCGGGAGCACACAGAAGCCCATCAAAATCGGCCCTTCCTACAAACTACTCACTGACCCACTCCATCAAGCCCCACCTGTGGCAGTCTCTGGGTCTCAAAATGGTCTCATCAGCCACCCCAGGACAACCAAACTGCAGTGGAAGCAAGTCATCCTCAACCCCAAGGGACTGGGCAAGAGAAAGGATTAAAAGATTAAATTTCAATGCAGCAAAAACCTACGGTCCTTCATACCAGATAACCTTCAGCCTCTCCTTCCAATTCTTCTCCAGATTCATTAAGAATTGCAGGAACCACACCAAAAAAGGGAAAAGTCTGAAAAAGAATTTATTTTCTATGTTATTAGAGATTACAATTTACTTATGGGATTAATCATTAAGATAAATGTTATAATGAAACTTCTCCATACATTCAAAATAAATCAACAATTTTGCATTTTATACCAAGCCACAACCAGGGCAACTGTGGA
Organism: Rhynchobatus australiae; assembly: GCA_034780895.1. Lineage (NCBI taxonomy): Eukaryota > Metazoa > Chordata > Chondrichthyes > Rhinopristiformes > Rhynchobatidae > Rhynchobatus > Rhynchobatus australiae. The sequence goes on along the minus strand of JAUZTB010000048.1, from coordinate 27,017,672 downwards.
ACAACTTCTTAACACCCATGCACTGGAAAGGGAAAATTGTGAACATTAACATTGGGTACAGGGGATCAGATTTTGAATTAAATGGCAGGCCACATTGCTTCAAGGCTCACACAAAAATAAAACATGATGAGTAAACTACTGCATACCTCCTCACCAGAACTCCTGGTAGTTATTTGGAAGAGAACTCTGCATCTGATAAGGGATTGCTGTTTAGTTTAAATCAGGTGAAAGATTATTAAGCTCTAATGTCATAAACAGTTGCTTCAGATTATGACATGGAAGGAAATGAATTGCCAAACTTCTTGTACATGTGAATGGCCACAAGTACAAAATTGCTAAGTACAAATTGATTACACACAAATACAAGCAGCATTTTATGTCCAAGTTGATAATTGACATTTTACTCACAGCTGATCCTGGTTTCTGTGGGATGGCAGCTGGAAGAGGAGTTATCATGTGACCACCCTGGGAACAAAAACATATTATCTATTTCGTAGGCAAACAGCCAACTATCACAGCTGAAAATGAGCAAAACAAAGTACAATTGCTTGGAAAGTCAGTAACATGAAAATTATTAGATGCTACCCTGTTAATGGATTATTATACATCTGGGTTGTCTTAAAAACTCCATAGCTTTGATGATGTAATGCAATTTTCCTTTAATCTGTCATTTTTTCATATCAGAAGGAAATTTACAGCTCAATCCAAATTCAATTGCCAAAAGTTCCTCTGCAACACAAATTGTAATGTAAATAATGAGCAAATAGTCTTGAAACAAAGATTTGTTTCGTTAGAGAAATGAAGCAAAACAAAAATCACAATGTTGAAAAGTAGTTGGTCAAAGGCTACAACACCAGACAATTTATAAAAATGATTTACAGAAACTGAAAAGAGAATAACATTCTGCAGAGATAAATTATTCAACTAGCAAATAAGAATTTATAACTTGCAATAATAAAGCATGATTTATAACTTTCTCTTAAATTATGTGCACAGTTTTAAGAAAACTTACAGTCTCAGTCTGCCAGAAAGTATCCATAATTGGACATCTCCCATTACCAATTACTGTATAGTACCAATGCCAGGCCTCTGGGTTTATTGGTTCTCCCACTGTACCAAGGATTTTCAAAGACTGCCTACTAAACCTAAATGGGACAAAAATACACAAA
>JAUZTB010000048.1:26585411-26595890 GCA_034780895.1 Rhynchobatus australiae | reverse complement strand
CTTCAATGTGCTTCACAAATTAGAAGCTCCTTAGTTTGAAAGTCATGGAGAGAGATGATGATTGATATGGGTTTGGCTTGTGTAGGAAGTTTTAAAAAAAGGTATTTTGTGTGCTCAATCAATCTTAGGCAAAGGTTCTAGAATACCAGGGAATAACTGAGTCAAAATCTTTGCAAAGAATTCCATAGGTTGATTACCTTCAGTCTTTTCTGTTAATCCTAGAATTTGGAGATTGCATCTTCTGCTCCTGTTTTCTGAGTCAGTAATCTTCAGCTTTAATCTTTCATTATCTTTGGCTTACTTTTTTTTTTACAAAGGTTCTGTAAGTCATCAATTTTCCCATCCAAAACCAAAAGAGAGGCTTCATTCACTTTAATTCGTCCTTCATGATCTTCCAGGATTCTTTGAATAGAGTCGAACTTGGCATCAAGCTGTTGAAGCTGCTTGAAAATAGCTTCCAGAGTTGCAGGAGGAACATCTTCCTTAGTGGTTTTCATAGTCTTAGCACCCCTTGTATTCATAATAAGATAAATCACATTTAAATTTGCTACTGAGGATGAAAAAGAAGGATTTCAAATCTGGTTGAGGAGGTTAGATATAGTGAGAGTAGCAGCAAATAGCTGTTACTCCATCAATGGCCAGTAGAGACTCTGGAAATTCACCCTTCTAATCAGATCACATGAGCCTACATGGTACCAGAACCTGAGAACAGTGAGAGAATCTGCCGTTCCTTTCTCCTTTTTCTTTGTGGTCTCATGTGATCTCCTGGCCTCCTCCCTCCCTCTTCACCATCTCCTCCACTAGGACCTTGTGGTTATGATGTGAGAAACCGGAGGAGGATGGATTGATTGATGTGGTACCTTCTCTTCATTTTACTGCTTTTCACTACTGTTTAATCAAGAAGCTCACCAGGCCACAAAGCTTGAAGCAGTGCTGTGGCTTAGTGGAGAATGTCTTATGAAGTCTGTGAATTACTACTATGAAATGCTGACAGCTGCACTATCTTGATTATTTAATTGTCACGACCTGCTCTGTTTTACATATAAGGTACCATTGGCCAATGAAAACACATTTTTAAACAGGGACTTGTTTGGAACTATCCAGACTGCATCAACATGATTTCAGGCAGGTGAATCACTAAGCATCCCAATGAAGTAATCCTTTATCCTTACATTTTGTATCTGACCTCCCATCCAGGTACCAACCACAGGGTTATCTTCAATACCACATACTCTTTTTTTTGATAATCTACTGTGCCAAACTGTAGCAAATGCCTTCTGACAGTCCAAACAGACAACATGCATAAGCCTTTTCCCGTCTGCAATGCTAGTAACCTTGTCAAATGATTCAACTAGATTAGTCAGACATGATTTACCCTTCACAAATCCTTTACAAGCGTGCAGTCATTCTGGCTTTGAGGATAGATTCCTGTAAATTTCTTGCAATTAATCTTAAACTGAGAAGTTTGTAGTTCCTTGTTTCTTTTTAATTAAATTAAAGTGTGATTAGTAATATTTCAATCTAATCCAAAAGAGCCTTAGAAAATTATGATTACAGCAAATTCAATTTTAATTATTTGATTTAAAAGACATTCTGATCTCATACTGAATACTTCCCACTGTTATTTCATAGATTTACCTATTAATAATTCAGCTGAGTTTTCTGTGACTAATTTATTTCTCATCTCTTGCACTTGCCTTTTATTTAAAAGCTTGGTTTCTGTCTCTCATTCCATCTTCTCCAAAACCGAATAACACATTCAAACTATATTTATAAAATGCTATTTTAGTGTCAGAATTTTAACGAATTCTGTGGTTGCTTGTGACGCATTTCATTATTTCATTCTCTTCCATTCCTTTGAACAGGAATGTTTGCATTCCTTCAGTCCTGCTCCGATATCCAGAGATGAATGGAAAATTGTTGCCAGAAAATCAAGTTATAGAATCCAATATTTCATTATAGTTCTTCACTTTCACTTCCCTCAGCAAAACAGGATGTATTCCATCCCATCCAGACTTAACTGCTCTGAGCATTCCCAGTCTTTTAAACACCTCTTCTTCAACTACTTCAAACCAATCCAATATCTCTTTGAATTGGCAGTATTCCTTGTTTTTAGTGTTAAAGTGCAAATGTTTCCATTGGGGAAAACTGCATGGTGCTCAAACCCAGTCACTATAGAATGCCAGTGTGAATCTGGTTCAAAATGAATACTTTGCATCTGTTCTCAAGAAATAGAGGAATAATACAGACATAGAAATTAAGGAGGAAGAGTGTGATGTACAGAACATTGAGAGGAGTTCTGGATTGTGGCATATTTAACTGTGGACAACACTAGACCTGAGTTTAAAAAAAGTAATATCCCAAGCTATTTAAAAAAAAACAAGGGATGAAGTAGTGGAAGTTCTGACCATAATTTTCCTATCATCTTTGGTTACAGGCATAGACAGAAAGGCTGCTATTGTGGTACTTTTTTTTCAAAAGGAAGTAAGAGATTGATTAAGTACAGACTTATCAATCCAGTATAAGTGGTGGGCAGATTATAGGGCAAAAAATTGAGAGACCGTCCAAGTTGTCATTTAGAAATGCAGAGTTTAATTAAGTATAACCAACATGGAACTTTTGTATAGATCATGCCTGATTAAATGGACTGAATTTTTTAAGTGAACCACATTTGACGTCTGTGGATTCTAGCCACAGCTTTGACAAAGTCTGGCATGGCAGGGTGATCAGAAAAGTAAAAGCCCATATGATATAAGAGAAAGTGGCAAGTTCAATTAAAAATTGTGCTAAAAGCAAAGGTTGATGTGGACTGGATTTTAACGACCAGAAGACTGTGTATGCAGTGGGATTCCACAGGGCTGCATATACATCAATGATATCGATTGTCAGAGCCCTGAATAACAAAGTTTACAGATTTCCCAGAATTGACTGCAAAATGTGACAGTGAGGTAGAATGTTGTAGGCCTCAAAAAGATATTAATGGATTGACAAGGTGGGCCATAAAATGGAATTCAGTTCATAAGAGGTGATTTAGCTGGGGTACTTTGCTCTGGAATCAGACTTGTGAAATTTAATGAAGGTTTTTTGTAAATTTTGAGAGGCTGGCAAAGTGATAAAGTAGGATCCATGTTCTTCCTTGGCAGAGAAGTTAATAACTAAGGGATTTGGATGTATTCTGTGAGATGACATAGATTTGATGGGCTGAAATCATCTTCTCTGTCTTGAGGAAATATGGAAAGTATACCCAGGAGAACAAACAGTATCTGTGGAGAGAGAAACAGTTAACATTTCAGTTTGGTGAACTCGCATGTGAACTGGGAAAAGTTAGAGATAATCCAAGTTTTAAAATGCAGAAAAGATGGGCAAGTGGGTAAGAGAAGGGAAGTGTGAGATTGACTAGAAGGCATTGAAGAGTTAAAGTCATTGATAGAAGGATTAAAAGACGTGGAAAAATGTTTACCAAAGTTCTGGAGAATGTCTGGAACTCACTGCCTGAAAAGGTGTTGAAGGCAGAACTCCTCATCATATTTAAGAAGTATTTGGGTAAGTACTTGAACTACTATAACCTATATGACTAAGAATAGAGAGTAGGAAAGCAGGGTTAGTTGAAATTGCTCCTCTTTCTTGGCCAGCATGAACATAATAGATCATTTGGCTTCATTCAGTATTATAAATTTCATTGATTCTATGATCAGCTGTCAGTGTTCCCCATGAAGTCTAATCAAATCCACCCTTTCGTTATCTTTTACTATTTATATAATTTACTAGAAATTCATTCCCAATACTACTTGAGATATTGTACATCACCCAGGTTTTGTGAAAATTGAAATCTCTCATAATTACTTTTATTTTTGCTACATTTATGGATCACGATGAAGATTTGAGGATTGACCTGATTACGATGCTTTGGGGAACTTTATTAAAAGACATGAAGGTGGATGGACAATGGCTAATTAACTTAAAAAAAATGCAGAAACTACAACAGTTATATGTTCCTGCTTGGAATAAAAGCCTGTGAAGTCTTGTGCACCATTCTCTGAAAATAAATGTGCAAATACAGCAAACAAATAGTAAATTGGCCTACATAGCAAGAAGATCTGAGCACAAAAGCAAAGAGACCACATTTGGAGCAGTGTGTGTAGTTTTTCCTTTCCTTATTTAAGTAAAGATATACTTGCCATAGGGAGAATGCACAGAAGTTCACAAGACTGATTCCTGAGATGGACTGCTGTAAGAGAAGAGATTATTTTCATTAGGTCACTAGAGTTTAGAAGAGAGAGGGAATATAATTGAAACTTATAACATTTTGACAGGGCTAGAATTTGTGGATATGTTTTGATTTAATTCTCTTGTAGAGTCGCACCTTTTGTACTGAACATCACAGGAGCCATTTTTAATATTGCAAGCAGACAAAATATAGTAGATGTGGCAATAGTGATTAAAACAGAAGTACATATTTATATCCTTGTGGTAGTGTTGTAAGCTGAGTCTTGCATATTACGAGTTCCTAATTTGAGCTGTGCTCAATGGGAATGGTGGGTGAAAGGTGCAACATCTTTCTATTAAATGGAAAGATAATTGGAATCATCATTCTAAATGATACTTAATATCTCCAGCAGACATCAATGAATGACATCTGAGGAAACTGGAAATGGGTTGCCTCTCTTTGTTGGTAGCAACAATGTGTCCATGTGAACATAACCAAAAATAAGGTGAAATTAACAGAATTAATTCCAAGAATTTGGCAACTTTGTTGCAAGGACATTGTTATTTGCAGTGTAGCATTTAATGACATCTGCTTTTTGTTTAAATGCTACTGTTTTAAAGTGAGCATTACGTTACTTTACAGCTTGAGGTATTTAATGCAAATGAGCTCTAGCCATTTGACGAATCTGTGCTGCAAGTTAGTTCTGTTTTGTTCATCTTCCTGTGAGTTTTGTAAAGGATAATTGAAACTGTTGTTAACCACATTTACACAATGATTACATGTGAACTTAGTATCATTTTTGAGCAAAGGACATGTTATTATATTGCACAGTAAAAATCTGTTAATCCGGCATGCTCAAGGCTTTGGTGGTGCCGGATTGGCATATTTACCAGAGTTTTAGATGGTATTTCTATTAATGCTCCAATTCACCTTGAATAGACTTTGGCTTAGATGTTATACTAGTGAAGCTCATAAGTTTAAAGGGAGCATGAGATACAAGCCCAGGTAAGTTTCAAGAAAGTGTGAGAAACAGGGCCCTGGTGAGTTTGAACAAAATGCAAGATCCAGGGCACCAGTAAGTTTAAAAGTTAAAGGGAGTGCAGGAGCCAGGGCCATGTGTGTGTGGAAGGGAGTGCAAGAATCAGTATCCAGTGAGCTAGATTTCCCAAAAGTCAGGTAGTGGATAATTGGAGTTTTACTGTATATTGTTAATCAGGGGGTCAGCAACTTACTATACACCTATTTTTCTTTCATCCAATATGTTAATTTGAAGAGTCAACAACTCCATTATCACTTTTCAAAAACATCTTCAATGCCCCAAAAGATCTTTTAATGTCACTGCTGAGGGGTTAGGAGAGTGGGTGATGAACTTCAACCAGGAACCTAAAACAATTTATATCTAATTAGATTTCATTGTAAAGATGTAGAGGATGCTGGCAAAAATGCATTCATTACCATTCCCTAACTGCTTATATTGGATCCAACCTAATCAAGTTAAACAGCCAATTTACATGCAGCAAAATGTTGCATATGAAAGTAATGATCCCTTTTATTTAGCAGTGAGAAATCTCGGACAGCATGTCTAAACAATTCCTTAACACTTTTCAATCAGCAGTATGAAGTGCCTTTATGTTTATCTGAATGGGAATCCATGATACTTAAATTCTCCCTCAATCATCATCGTAGGCAATCCTTTGGGATTGAGGATGATTTGCTTCCACTCTGGTTTTGTGGTATGTCCATAATGCAATGGTGTCAACCTAAATTACATGCTTAGGTCCTGGTCTACAGGCTTCTATTTCATAGGCAAGAATACTACCAATCTGGTATTACCTATAAAATAAAAGCTTTGTATTTCATGATAATGGGTTTTAACTGTGATGCTTGGAATGGCTGAACTCTGGTTGACAGGTTATCAATTAAATGAAGGATTTTACAGGTAAAAAATGGAAGAGTAGGCAGCAAATTGTATAGTTGACAAAATGTGATTCTAGTTATGGAGTTTATACTAGTATGGTTGAAAAGAAGTCTATAACATACATAATAAAGCCCAAGTGTGTGGCACACTGTCATGAAGTGCTTCAGTGAAGGTTTGTACACATGCTTTTCACAGACTGGATTATCAGTATTAGCTATGCCAATTTAAATATTAGGCTTAACAGCTCATGAGAAAGGGAAGTTATGGTTGCATGTTTCCATGCTGGTGGATTGCTTCGGGACAATCAGAGATAAAAAGCAGGCCCACCAACTTATTTGGCCACAGGTGACTTGGGAAAAGTAGGCAAACAAAATGAGGATCTATTTTTAATATGAAAGATGATGCCAATTTAGAGCATTTACAAATCTAATCAAATTAACAACCTGAGCTGTTTTTGTGATGTTGGTCAAGTGAAGGATTGTCCCAGAACTGTAGGAAAGGAGTTTGCTTTTCTGTGGTTAATGAATTATGATGTTCAAATAAGTAACAACTTGGAGTCTTACATCTCCAAAAATTGCACTGAAGATTCAGCCTAGATTATGCGAATTTCAACCTAATGCTTGTCCAAATAAAAAAAATACTTATTTTGGATCTGTTCCATTCTCTGTTGATTTATAGCAATTAGGATTTCCATGCATAACATGATTTATGACTACACTTGTATACTTTCCTGATTGTGATAATCACATATTTCAACAGCTCTAATTAAAATACAAAACATTGTTTAGTGTTTATTTTAAATTTAATTTATTGATGACCACTTATCATTGAGTGAATAGTTTTACAGAGTTACTTCCTATTTTTTGAACATGATTCTACACCTTAGCTGCCATTCAGGAGGAAGCAGCCCACATTATTGGCACATCAGTGACCACACTCAACGTTCACTCACAACCGTATATCTTAAAGAGTTATTCAATCATTGGAAACATTGAAGGCAACCAACAGATGCAGATCCAAAAGATCAGCCATAGTCATATTGAATGGTGGGGCAGCCTTGAGGGACTGCGTGACATACTCCTCTTCCTGCTCTTATTTTCTTGTGTTCACTCAAGAAGCTTGACACCATACAGGGCAAAGCAATTCTTTATTGGCACCTGATTTGCTACTCTACACTTTCATTCACTTCATCATCAATGCATAATAAAAAATGTAGACAATGCACAACAGCCTTTTTGACAGCACTTGTAGTGTTTAAACTTTGAAAGAGAAAGGTAATACTTGCTTGGCAATGCAACATTCACAAGTTCCCTTCCATGCCACACACTAAAGAATATATCACCATTTCTTCAATGCTGTTTCTAAACAATGGAACTCCCATTTTACCAGCAGTTTTGTGGGTTATTATGGCTGTAGCAGTTTAATAAGTTGGCTGAACAACACTACCTTAAAGTGGAATTAGGGATAGTCACATTGTCTCTGATAGGCATATTCCCTTGGTGAATTAAACAATGCTGTGTCTTCAGCCAATGCTTAAAGGTTTATACTTCTATGGTGATCAGGAGTAGAAATATGGTTATTTTTTTCATGGTTACTTTTTTCCCCAATTCCAATTGATGTTGCAACCTATCCCACAGATCACACTTCTGTTCCAGTTGAACACACCAGCCATTAAATCTGTATTATCCAGCTGCTTATTGAATAAATTCTGATCTTGCCAATTATTATTCATTCTTTTTTGAGAAAGAAAGAAATGAGCAGAAGGAGGTTAATGAGCTCTTTGAGCCTGCTCCATAATTCGAATAAGATCATCGCTGATCAAATCTTGGTCTCAACAGTCCATTCCCACTCCTTGGTTTTCAATCCTCCATGATTTTCATCTAATTTAAATGTCTGTTGGTTTTTGTCTTGAAAATATTTTATGACTTCACCTTCACAGCTCTCAGGGGTAGAGAATTCAAAGAGTTCTGGGAGAAGAAATTCCTCCTACTCTGTCTTAAGTGAGCAAACCCTTAATTAGAAAATATATCCCCCAGTTCTATATACTACCAGAAGGGGAAACATCGTCTAACCTTATAAGTTTCCCTCAGAATCTTGTCTGTTTCAATACAATCCTCTACTCATTTTTGTGAACTCCAATGAGTACACCTTGTGTAACATGCTAGTGAAGTCAGAAATAGGAAGATAGTATAGTTGAATGCATAGCTAAGGAGCTGGTGTAGGAGGGAGGGCTTCAGATATCTGGATTATTGAGGTCTTTTCCAGAACAGGTGGGACGTGTACACCTTTGCATATAAAACTGAGGGGCACCAATTTCCTTGCAGGGAGGGTTGCTAGTGCTAGAGAAACTTTAAACAAGTGTGGCGGGGGGTGGGATCAGAGCAGTGGGTCAACAGGTGGAGTGATTGCGGAGAAGGTAGAAGTTAAATCAAGCAAGTCTAATAGCAAAAACAGGGAGGGCCAGGATAATGAGCATGGCAGCAGTGATGGTCTGAAGTGTGGTTATTTTAACACAAGAAGTAAACAGATGAGCTGTGAAACTATAATATTGTAGCTGATACAGAAACATGGTTGAGAGAAGGGCAGGACTGGCAGCTCAATGTTCCAGGGTACAGGTGTTTCAAATATGACAGAGAGGGATGTAAAAGAGGTTGAGAAGTTGCATTACTGATTAGGGAGAATAGCACAGCTGCATTAAGAGAGGACACCGTGGAGGGCTCATCCAGCAAGGCCGCATGGATAGAAATCAGAAATAAGAAAGTTACAAACACCATGAATGGATTATACCATAGGCCAGCGGAAGCTAGAGGAACAGATATACTGGCGGATCATGGAAATATGTCAAAACAACAGTTATTGTAGTAGGTGATTTTTTACCTTCCCCAATATTGACAGGGACTCCCTTAGTCCCAGGGGTTAGATGGGGCAGCATTTGTCAGGTGAATCTAGGAGGGTTTCTTAAAAAAATATATGTAGATATCCAACTAGGGGTGGGATCATACTGGACCTTGTATTGGGGAATGAGCCTGGCCAAGTGATTGAAGTTTCAGTGGGGGAGCATTTTGGGAAAAGTAACTACAATACTATAAGTTTTAAGGTAGTTCTGGATATGACTGATCGTGAGGTGAAAATGCTAAATTGGGAGAAGGCTAATTACAGCAGTATTAGGCAAGAACTGGAGAAAGTAGATTGGGGGCAGCTGTTTGAGGGTTAGTTCACATCTGAGATATGGGAGTCTTTTAAAGGCTAGTTGATTAGAGTTCAGGACCAGCTTGTTCTGGTGAGGATGAAAAGTAAGGCCGGCAAGGTTTGGGAACCTTGAATGATGAGAAAGTTTAGTCAAAAAGAAACATCTATGGTCTAAGATGCTGAAATTGTACAAGGCCTTAGGAATATAAAGGAAACAAGAAAGAATTTAAACAAGAAATTAGGAGGGCTAAAAGGGGCCATGAAATGTCCTTGGCAAGAAGGATTAAGGAGAATCCCAAAGCATTTTATATGTATATTAGAAGCAAGAGGGTAGCTAAGGAGAGGGTAATTCCACTCAAGAACAAAAGACGAAATTTATCCATGGAGCCAGAGAAGTGGGTGTGGTCCTTAATGAGTACTTTGCATCGGTATTCACCAAGGAGAAGGACAGATGATGATATTAGGGAAGGGTATGTTGATATTATGAAGGTGGTGGTGCTGGGCGCTTTGAAAAACATTAAAGTGGATAAATCCCCAGGTCCTGAGGGAAGCAAGGGGGGAGATTGCTGGCATCTTGACAGAGATCTCTGTAACCTCCTTAGGTATGAGTGAGGTACCAGAAGACTGGGGAACAACTAACATTGTTCCTTTGTTTAAGAAGGGCAACAGGACGAACTGGGAATTTATAGTCTGGTGAACCTTACATCAGTAGTAGGGAAATTATTGGGGAAGATTCTTAGGGACAGGGTTTGCTCGGATTTGGAAAAGCATGGACTTATTAGGGGTAGTCAGCATGACACTGTGTGGGGGAGATCCTGTCTCATAAATTTGATAGAGTTTTTTGAGGAAGTGAAGAAGATAATTGATGAGGGTAGGGCAGTGAATTGTCTACGTGGACTTTGGTAAAGCATTTGACAAGGTCCCTTGTGGTGGGTTGGTCCCGGAGATTAAGTCACATGGGATCCATGGTGAGTTAGTAAATTGGATACAAAATTAGCTTGGTCATAAAAGACAGAAGGTAGTGGTAGAGGGTGCTTTGCTGATTGAAGGTCTGTGACCAGGTGCAGTGCTGGGACCTCTGTTGTTTGTGATTTATACTAATGACTTGGATGAAAATTGCAGTGGTCTAATAAGTTTGCAGATGACATGAAAATTGGTGGAGTTG
>JAUZTB010000048.1:26503266-26516568 GCA_034780895.1 Rhynchobatus australiae | reverse complement strand
ACTCATGCAGAAGTAGGCTTTCACAATAAATGAGAGGTCTGCTTCCGAGGTGGAAGTGGCATCCAATGCTTGCAACCACCTACAGATTAGTCTACTTTGGGAACACATAATCTGGGCCTTGTCCTGCTTGCAAACATACCCAGGAGCCAATCTGTGACCACTATAGCTCAACTCTCCACCGTAACCCTTGAAGTCTCATTCCTCATTCTCAGCTTAAGCCCCCTGTACCCATTTTGTCCCCTCTCAATTGTGATTTTATTTTTCCCTTTTTACCCCTCCCTCTCAACCATCTATCTACCTAGATTCTTCCACTTGCTCAGCTGTTGTAGATACTTGTACTCATACAAAATTTACATCCATGTAGAAAATATATCAAGGGCTGCGTCTATATGTGTGGCCTGTGCACCTTGTGAGCCATTGTCACAACTGAATTTTTCAGAAGTACACTGTGTTACTTGTTAAGTGTAAATTTTGTGATGCAAAGCAACTTATAGATCTGTAAGTTTTCTTGGCTAACTTAAGGGAAGATTAGGGGAAGTTTCTTAAACATGGAATACAGACAGAATTCTCTAACCCAACCATTATTAAAATGGAACCTATAAATTCTTAGTAAATAGATACAAATTAATAGCTTGACAAAGTGAATATTATCAGAAAATGTAAAACAAACACATCTGGAAATGCACAAACTGCTGCATTCTGTGCAGAGTAAAAGCATGAAATTGATGGGTAAATTGTTTTGGAATTTGGGGTGTGAAACAGAGTTTATTTGGCTTTAGGTATTTAGGTATGTATTTTAATCTCTGAGAGCACAACATTGTGGGCTGAAGGGCCTGTTCTGTGCTATACTGTTCTATGTTACTCCCACCTACCACCATTCAACCTTTCCCTATTCAATGTTCCTTGTAGTAGCTGCAGTTTCTGAACCCCAGGGCACTGAGGTGGAGTCTTCATAGTTGACTGGAAACCAAGTTTGTCAATCAGCCTGACTTCTGAAGTGCAGACTATTGTTTAAAAACTTGACTTGCACTGTGAAATTAAAACTTCATGACTGAAACCTGCTTCTATGATATTGAGGGCACAATTTCCTGGTAGGGGCTTCCTAGTTCTGTGCAAGCAGCATCAAAACGGAAAATGTAACTTTCTTTATCATGTTAAGAAAAATACTAATGCTGATTTGGCAAGCCAAATAGTCAGTTAGTATATGGTGATATTGTTCAATTCACAAAAACATATTTCTGTCAAGATGCCAGCAACAGCCTATTGAGGCTGCATTTTATGTATCCATGAGGACCATCCATCATCTATTTTAAAGTCATTTTCAATGCCAGTGTCATCATGGATTACACTTACATTATTTTGACAATAGAGAACCTTTGAAATTATTTGTTTCTTCTTCAAATACAAATTTGTATCTTTTCATTATTAAACCTTTGGTTTATTGGCTCCTTGTTTATATATTTTAAATAGTTCTTTTTAAATAGTGAATCTAAATAAAGTTACAAAATAGAGTTGAATGTAAGTGGCCTCTTGAATTAATGAACAATATTAGTGATGTTGAAAGAGCTCATTCATTAAATGTGCTGTAGTGCAATGTTAGCCAAACATATAAAGCAACATTCCTGCCAAAAATCCCACTACTGCACTAGCCTAATTTGCTGGGTACATCATTACTTGCATAAATTTGGTAGCTTTATATTATATTTCAGAACAGTTTCCTTACTTATTGCTTCATATCTCTCAAGGCCAAGGTTTAAGCTTCCAGCAGAAGTACCTGACCCCATGGTTTTAATGTAGAATAATAGTTTATAGAATTGAATTTCACCCGATTACCACTTTCCATGCTGCCTCCATATGCCTGTCTTTGCTTTTTCATCATGTCCACATCATCTCTTCTTAAATCCCTGCCAACCAAACACATCCCAGTGTGTTCTATATTTGCAGCAATCCCTGTATAAACTGATTCCTCCCAACTGTATTTGATTCATTATGTTCTTTGTTATATTTGTAACCCTTATTCCTACAAGTGGCGTGTCTTTCTCTGCAACCCAATGGAAATTCTTCACGATTTTAAAAATATCTGGAAGGTTTCTTCCTAGTCTTCTCTCTTACAATAGAAAGCCCAGCCTTCTCAATCATTTATAAGAATTAGCCCATCAGGCACTTCAAGCCTGTTCTGCTATTTCATGTCATGGTTGATCCTGTGCCTCAAGTCTATTTTTGCATCAAATTGCCATATCCCCTGATTACTTTAATGTCTAATCTATTGACCTGCCTTGAATGTACTCATTGCCTAAGCATCTGCCACCCCCTTGAAGTTATGAATTTCAAAGATCTGTGGCCTTCTCCATAAAGAAATTTCTCTTCATCTCGGTCTTAAATGGCCAATTCCTTATCCAGAGGCCATGCCCCTTATTCTAGACTTCCCATTTAGAGAAATATGCCTTGTACGTCTATCCTGTTCGTCGCTCTGATCATCTTGAATGTTCTTCCATTTGTCTGAACTGCTTTAAGTACAAGTTAATCTATCTTTCCTTTTAGGGCAGTCACCTCAATCAAGGAACTAATCTTCTGAATCTGTGCCTTTTGAATTTATGCCAAAGCAAGTACCGTATGATGTTCTTTAGGCAGGGAGACTAATCTTGCACTCCAAATCAGAGCCCATTACAATCTCATCAAAACTTCTTTACCTTTTGTACTCCAATCCCTTTGCAGTAAAAAGTGACATACCATTTGCCTAGATTGTTGCAACTACATTTCTTGAACAACACACCAAGAACCTTATGAACATTAACATTTACCAGCTTCTCAGTATTTAAAATATATTCCAATTTTCCCTTTTCCCAAAAAATGTGTAACCTTAGATTTTCTCACAATATATTCCCATCGGCCACGACCATGTGTATTCACTTTAGCCTATCAGTTACTCTCTTGTGTCCTGCTAACATCTCCCATTCCACCTAGCTGTATATCATATGTAAATCTAGATGTGTTATACCCTTTTCATCTAAGTCATTCATATGAATTGTAAATATCTTGATTCCTGTTGCATCCCACTGTCAGAGTTTTCCAACCTGAAAACAAAACATTCATTCTCACTCATGTTTTTGTTTCCCTATTAATCAATCCATTATTCCTGCTAATATGTAACCCCCAGCTCCATGAGACCTTATTTTCATGGAACAACCTTTATTGTAGATAAGTAATCAAATACCTTTTTAAAATCTACTGATTAATTTTCCTTAATCAATTCTGGTGGTAACATGCTCAAGAGTCTCTAAGAGTTATCACTTGTTCTCCTTTGTAACATCATGGTTGACTATGCCAAATTAGATTCTAATTCCCAAATGTCCTGTGACTTCATGCTTGGTCTTGAATATTGACAAAATGCTGAAATACATTTGTGGTGTAGTTCTCTATATTTTCTCTCCCTTACATTAGTGATGTTACATATTTTACTTTCCATTCTGCTGTGACTGTTCCAGAATCCAGGGAATTCTGGAAGATGACCACTAATTCATCCACCATCTCTTCAGCCACCTGTTTTAGAACCCTGGGATCCAGGTATCTGAGGATTTGTCTGCCTTTTGTCCCCTTAATTTTCTTAGTATTTCCTCTTTAGTGATAACTTTTAAGTTCCTTAATGGCCATAAAATATTCCAGTAATTGTATCTTCTGAATACTGCTATCATGTTTATAAATTTTCTTCTGCACTTTCTCCAGTGTTTCAGTATTCCTTTTGTAGTTTGGAAACCAGAATGCCAAACCATGCTGTACTACAATTATGGCCTAACAAGGGATCTATACAAATCTGACATTCCCTCCCTACTTTGAATTCTGTTTCATCAGAATAAACCACTACTTTGTTTACATTCTTTGGCCACACCAATTTGCATTATTACTGAAGCAACAAACAATCTGCTGGAGGAACCCAGAAGGTCAAATAGTTCCATGAAGTGAGAGGAATTGTGGATGTTTCGGGTGCAGAGTTTCATCCCAAAACATTGATAATTCCTCTTCCTCCATGGATGCTGTTCAATCTGCAGAGCTCCCCCAGTACATTGTTTGATGCTCTAGATCTTGTTATATAAATCCACCACCTGCATTCTCTTGTGTCTCCATCTTGCATTAGTACTTTTTAGGAATCTATGTAAATGTATTTGTATTTCTAGATCTCTCTGCTTCACTAACCTATTTAGTTTCTTACCTTCCAAGGAATAAATAGCTTCATTCCTCCTTAGAAAATTAACCCATTGTTAGATTTATTAGAAATTACATATTAAGATATTTTGGAAAGAATTGGGACACTTTTGAAATGAATACTATTCTTTACTGTGTAAAATGAGAACAAAAAAAAGCATTACAAACTTGTGCTGAATTAAAAATGATCTCTTTACCCTTGTGGTAAGAATCTAAGCTTTCATTTAAGGATTTAATAAAAACCTACTTAAGCTCATTCACAAATGCATTTTATGGAACATGTTTGTTTTCCCATTGTAGAACCTGCCCAATTCCATCTTCAAATGGAAATTGAATTCACTTGGGTTCCTTGCTAGGCAGGGATTCTTCTCTGCTAGTGTCCTGTCCTCACATTGTATGCAAAAGGGACTCATTATATGTGCATATTAAACCAGACAAAGTGCAAACTTTTTTTGAATTAACCACAGCAGTATATCTTGAATCTTTTGCCCAAAATGGCATGGAAGTGCTATCAATTCAATCAAAAACTTAAAAAAGAATGGATGGGGCTTTTTAGATTGTTCAGAATCCTGAGAATACAGGAATGTATTATTTAATAAGAGAAAACAGTCTGTAGTTTTTATATAGATGTAAAAATGCTTGTCCTTTTCAATTGAAGTGAATGTTATGGATGAGCAGGAAGAATAATAGTAAACTTCTTTATTTCCCTTTATTTTTATTCAAATTCATATTCATAAATTCCTTTGGGCAGGTCTCTGGAGATCTGTGAATCTGACACTACATTGCATCAAATCATTTAAGGGGACCCTGGAGAGTGTAAACAGCAAAACACCAGGCAAGGACTGGTGATGTTTAAACATTTTGCATTTGGCAAAGATGTAAACATTTAACTGGAGGGGAAGGAATTGCCAGTATTTGTATTCTTAATGTACCACTAAATCCTATTTGTATGTATTACCTCAATGATTCAGAATACAAAATTAGTTTCTTTGCTTCATTGCATTTTTCTAATTTACTTTTCCACATATTTGGTTACCCCAGACCTAGATATCCTGTGTCTTTTGTAAAATAAAGGGCTGCATCATGCTGAAGACTTGTGAACTGTTCTGTAGAGAACCACCACCTTGTTGCAATGCATGCTTTAGTACGTTCCAGATTTCTGTGCCTATGCACTACAAATATGACTCCACTCCTTGGACCCACCATTGAATCCAAGCGTGTTCTGTATTGTATTGAGCTGGGAGGATGGATACAATTCATATCTGGCCCCTCAGTTCTATGCCAGCCATAGATGGACTATCTAGACAGTCCCATTTATTTGAACAAGGTCAGTGACCTTCACTAAATAGTTGCATTTATCTGATTTTGTTTATTTTTTTCCTAATTTCACTGAGTATTTATTTTTAATTAACAGGTTTAATATGTTTTCAAATTTATTTTTGACTTAAGTAACTTTTTATGTTAAACATTCAAATCAGTTTTAACTATTTTAAAATGTCTCTGATTATCAAGACACTTTTTAAATGCAGTGAAGCAGGCCTTTTGAGAGCACAAGCTGTTATAGGCCTTTGGGATGTTGCTGGAGTGGACTTGGGATGCTGTATCTAGTGACCAGCTTGCTACTGGCAGAGTATTCCATGTGTAGATGGCCATAGAATCAAGTCTTCAGTGTCTTTGGAGGCTGTGTGGCAACATAAGTTTAGTGCAGCCATGGGAGGTGAGCATGGGAAGCAGATGATGTTGAACACAATCCGGCCCAATGGCCCAATCTCTACCAGTGTGTACAGGCCAAGTTCCCCATTATTCCTCTGGGGGAAATTCCTCGTTTATGCTCCGTGACCGCGGCCCGCCCCCCCCCCCCCCCGCCTCAGAACCCATCAACAATAGATTGGAATCCCAGGTGCCAATTCAAGCTTTGCTATTTCACTGTGGGGTGTTGTGGGGATCCTCCACATGGTAATCCCTGTGCCATAGATGAAAGCCATGATGACAATTCAAGCTCTTTTAAATGAAATAATGGCAAGTTGGACCCCATATTATAAATCTTTAAATGATGGTGTTTTCCATCAATAAAACAGATTTTAAAGAGTCCATCCATACCATGTGTTTTATGAATGGTCTATTGTGACAATATTTACTTTTCTTTCATTATCAGATGATTCATCTTCAGAATGTTGCAGTGGGAATGGCTCCACTACCTTGAATCCTTCAGCATCAAACAGTACACAAGGGGGCAGCACATTCCCGGAAGTAAATGGAAACAGCTCCACTGGCTTGGACTACAGTGCCAGCCCAGAGGACCAGCCAGTCAACTTGAGTGAACGGCTTCAGCCCAGTCAAGTGGATAATGGAAGTACAGACGGACAAAGAAACCGGGTCAAATACATTGGAAAAGGCACATCAGATGTAAGATTGAACAGGGATACAAGAGAATATGGGAGTAAGGTACAGTTTACTTTAACTTGCCTTAATGGAGAAAGAGTGCATTGACTGATATCTATTCCAGCAATTCAATTGAGAATATAAAGGCTGCTGTATTTGTTAATAGCACATTGAAATTTTCCCCAACAATTATTCCCCACGAACTGAAAACAATAAATAAATCAGAAAAGATTTATCATATTTCAACATGATTAACATGAGTTTTGTAACATTTTCACGTTAACATCTGTGCTGACATTTCTAATAGGATTAAGTTATGTAGATCAACATGAAACCTAAATTAAATTGATTTTATATTGCAAATTGACAATCCTTGAGAACCTCATCTCTATTTGACAGATGGTCAAATAATTGTGCATTTGTGAGAAGATAATTGCCCTCTCTGGTCCTTCTGGACATTCTTCACCCAAACCAAAAATGATCTTTTGTGTTAGCCCAAATGTCTCTTGACATTTTGATCTATAATCCTTTGAAGGCATGGGAAATAATTCTCTTTTTTTTTGTCTTCTCTTTACTTATTCTTTCCTCTTTTGGTTCCTTTTCTTTTTCTCTTTTTCTTCTCTTTTACTCTTCTTTTCCATCCCCTGCCACCAATTCATTCTGACTGAGATGGTTGCTGGTTTCTTTGTGGGATCCACAGTCTCTGTCATATGCGTGACAGATCATGTCTGATATGGTTGGATAGGTTGGGATATTGTCTGCTCCTTATGGTGTTTGTGAATGGCCTTCTCCTCCTCCCATTGTAGTGACTTGAGATGCTTAGCACCTTTCCTGTTTTCAGTGGTTGCAAGTCAGGGATTCTCATGAGTCAGTAAGGATGTGTCTTTTTTTACAAGGAGATTTTGAGAATGTCTTTGAAGCATTTTTACTGTCCTCCTGGAAATCTCTTCCTGTGATGAAGCTTGGATTAGAGTGTTTGTCCACATGCTCAACACTAGAGTACTGAAACAATGTGGCCTGACATTGGAGCTGGTTGAGTGTCATTAGTGCTTTGATACGGGAATATTGGCTCAAGTGAAGATATTGATGTTCATTCTCCTATTCTGCCAATCAATTTACAGGATTTTGGTGATACCTCTCCAATATTTTGAAGATCCACTATAGGTACATGGCTCATACACCTGGTGCCAGGTTTGAGGTCTTGGTCATTGAGCAACCTTTTGCTTAATTGGCCAAAGGCTGTGCTAGGGCCTTGGGGGCTAAGATGACCTTCATTCAGCCAAGTAACTGACTGAATGGTGGCTTCTGAGATATGGAAAGTGACCTGTGTTTTCCTGGGCCTTGCCATTGACCTTGATTATTGGGGGAATTTTGGTAGAGATCCATTGTCTTCTCGATATTCAGGTTAAGCCCTTTCTTTGGAACACTTGGTGAGGCAGTGAAACATGATTTGGATCTTGGTCTCTGAGATTGCACAAATGTAAGAATTGACTGAGTGCTGTAATCAGATGATGGTGTTGGGGCAATTTTAGTTCTAGAATGAAGACAGCAAAAGTTGAATAGTTTCCCAATCATCCAAAGATTAACTTCTCTCCAGTGGGAAACTTGTTGGAGGTTAGATGCAGTATTGCTGTGAGCAAGATGAAGAATAGCATTGAAGCAATAACAGGGCCTTGCTTGACCCCAGCCTGACTGGGATTGGATCTGTAGTGAACCTATTGATTAGGATCACAACAGATCAAATGTTGACAAAGTCATTTCTAAGGTTAATTTCAAAGGGAAATAAAATTGAATGTTGAGTGTTGAAGAATAGTGTAAGTGGAGAGTCATGATTTTTATACACCTCTATAAGATCATCCCTCTTTCCGAAGAGAGAGAGAGGGAAAAAATAAAAGTAGAATTAAACTTAAATGTCTTCAATAAATATAATAAAGACAAACAAAATGGTCAACATACACGAACAGGAAACTTTAAAATAAGTCGGGTTTCTTTACTTAGCATACAGCGGTGAGCACATATGGACAAAGCCACTGACAAAGTTACCACAGTAGCACTCTCCTTCATTAACATATTGTCCAAAGACTTGCATGCATTCAAGTGGCTAATTTGGAAAATACAAAGCAGTGACATGCAAATGCATAATTGTTGATAGTCAAATGAGTTGTGTCCATTTTCGTTGCTCATCTGAAAAATGCCAAGTAGCACACGCACTGTGTGTAATTTTAATATATAGCCTTTGTGTTCCATTTTCCAAACATGGAGCATGGTTTTGTGCATAGAAGTTGAAAGCCAATCCAAAGCTTTGTTTTAATGAAATGTATATGTACAGTTTCCTGATCATGCTCTTAAAAAAATGCTTTAAACCTTAAAAAGACAATGCTTTTTGACACCAAAGGTCCATTTGAGAATACTTACATCATTAGATAAATGTATCAATCTATGCTGTCACATCTGAAAGTGTGAAAACACACATTCATACCACTCAAAAGTGTCAAAGGCAATGCCTTCACAATAGTTTTCTGACCTGGACAATAAAATTGTAAGCCACCTTTCAATCTCTGATTATCCCTCACTGAGAAATGTAAATTGTAATTAAGCTCTCATTGTGCCTGTTTATAATAATTAAGCTTTGTGATCTTAAAAGACCTAAACCATTTGAAACAGAGCTGTGCCTTAACAACAAAATGCCAAATTAAGTGTTCCTTTTTGTAAGCAGTATGTTCTGTGTTTTATTGCATGAAATGCCACTGAAAATCTATTGGTTTACATTGTAATACTTTGACTCTTTTTTGGATTTGCTAAGAATACAAAATAGCCATTTAAAAGATGGAAGAAAAGCAATTTCCTTCTTGAATATTGATTGGCATCTTCATAAGAAAACTTATTGGGGCTCAGGAAGAAGTGATGAGTGATAGAGAAAAATTGTCTATTATTATGAGGGGTTGTGTCCAGTTAAGGAGAGTATTACAAAAAGCAAGCAAAGAAATACATATTTTTGGTCAGTCTTAGAAAGCACTGAATTTAATGTGCAATTTCTATAATGCTGACGGGGCAAGTGATTTAAAAGGTGGCAGAGAAAAATTAAGGAAAATAAATGTTCAAGTGAAGGTATGAATTTGCAAGCAAGAGGTAAAGCAGAATAGCTGACTTTGGGAGATGCATGGAAGTCTGACCCTCTGCTATTTTACAGCATCCTGTTTAGCTTTGTAGATAATTGCAAGAAGATGCAGTCAAGTTGCAAACTGTTGCTGTTCATTAGTCCAGCCTTATCCTGCAAGATCATATCAGGTGCCCCTGCATCATCTTCTCTCCTACCTAGGGCATCAGTACCAGAGCGTACAGAAATTGTTGACATGATCTGGTGTCACTTTTCAGGATGCTGGCTGTTGCTCATCCTGGCTTGCCTTCTTTCAGTTAGAACTTTGCAGGGCCCATGACGTGTTTGAGTGCTCATGAAGCACTCTCAATCATGACACATGCATTTGAACCTATGCCTCCAAGTGTCTGCTGCCTTAACCTCTGACGGGAAAAGGTACCAAAACCCAAATTGTACTGAATATGGCCCAACTATCCCAGTTTCCTGAGCTCCCTCCCCAATCCCTTATGAATTGCTGGTGAAACTTTGACTGACAGCAAAGCCAACTTTGCTATCTGTCAAAGCTCTCAAATTTTCAATGCTCTCAACAATTACAAAAATTCAGTTAAGCAATCTAAGCATTTTAAAGTGAATACCAATTTTAAAAAAGTTAAATACATCACCCCAGATACTTTTCAGTAATTAAAAACTGCAAATAGAAATAATTTCAAAGTAATGTAAATTACCTTAAATTTTTTCTCTCTTTCTTACTGGTATAAGATATCCTTTTCAATGAATGGACTAACTCACCTGGAAGCAGATTCCTCAGCTTAAATGCTGGAGAATTTCATCAAATTTATATTCAATTTGGAATCAAACGCTGGGGTGTATTGACAGATTTGCCAACAGAACTCTGTCAACAAGTTCAGGATGTTCACTTGCAGTCACACAAACTCTTAACTTCCTGGCACTTACATAGGTGTATGCTGGCAGTTCACCATAGAACTGCTGGCAAAAACCTCAAAATTTGAGCCATGATATATTTATTAAAAAAAAGATAATTTCTGATGTAACAAGTTTTGTAACCCAGATACTTAATACTAATTCAAGATCACTTAAGCCATTAAGCTCCTTGCACGCAGTATATAATTTCAATATTTCATTTCCACCTTTGTGCATATTTGGTTGCCCATTTCCTGAGGTAAGGATAAATAAAAATGTCTTTAGCTCTCATACATGACGGGCACATATATTGCAGCTGCTCAATATTGTAACAGAGATACAGCCCATTTGATTACAATAGAAGCACATTTTAAAAATTGACCATAATGCACTGTGCGTATAATAGTGCATTAAGTGCAACTGACATAGGACAGATTTATACTGTCAGCTCTTCTGCCAAGGATTAAGGACAGGAAAATAAAAAAGAGAATTGATCTAAGTCTCCAAGTATTGTGGTTTGAAACAAAATTAGTGGAGGTAGAGTGTAGGTATGTATCCTGGCTTTATTTCAAACCAAATGCTTTTGTAGATCCTTGAAGTCGAGCCAATATCAAGGTGATTGGTAAATACACTCTGATAGATTATTTAAAAATATATCTTCTTGGACAGCCAGCTGTACATCTAAGTAATCTGTGGAATGGCATCACTGATATCTATGTGATTCTCACATTGAAGAACATGTCTTCAGTCTCTCAGCTACCTGCACCTTCTGTTCATTTATCTTCGGGGATTGAGTTTTAGCAGTTTTTATCCCAGGTCCCATATTATGTGTTATTACGATACTTCAGCTTTTATTATGACCCCTTTATGCTATTATATGAAAAGAAGAACTTCTCTGAAACTGCAAGCTCCAATTAAAAATAAATGTGGTAAACGCGGCAGATTTTTTTCTCTTCTTTACAGTTTTCTCAATAAATGTTAAATGAGCTGAAAGCAGGCAGCATTGTAACTCCTTACAGAGAAGGAGTCACAATGACAACTTCAATTCTATACAAACTGAAGAGAATTCCTGCAGGTCAAATGCTTTACTCTGTAGTGTTCTGCCAAAATGTATTGATTTTTTTAAATTGCTGGTTACTTCAATGACCAGTCCTTCTTGGAGTATGGAGAGCTCTAATCTCAAGTCAATATCTCTGAATCATTTCTGGCTACCCAGAGACTCAGTCTATCAGAAATAGGCTGGACTCTTGCATCTAAATTACAGCTGTCATTTGAGCACGCAGCCATGATAGAATTTATTTATTTCAGCATTGTACCATTTTCAGTACACAGTACTGTCATTTGCAATGTTCCAATGTCAAAACACTGTAATCTTGCATAAAGATTGTGTGTTTTTCGCTTACTATTTGCAGGAGTAATGTACTTTGCTGGAAAGTTAAATGGCAGAAATTCCTGCTGCTAGTTTTAGCAAAGATAAACACAATACTCCTGTAACATTCCTGCACTTGGTACTTTAAAAGAATTAACAGTTTACTGTCAGGCATAAACTTCAGCCATTTGTCCACAAATGTGACCAGTGGTGACTTATGTGCTCTTTTTTTAAACAATGCTTCTTCTAAAAACTTGAGATGGTGGAACTAAGCAGTCTGTACTGCATTTGCTAATGAAAGTAAACTAAGTTCTACTGCAAAGCTGCTAATTTCCTTTTGTTGCATCATTGTTAGAATTGTATTAGAGCTTGATTTAACTAAATATGTAAACTGTTTGAATACAATGGTACTGTTAAACAAATTCACATTCAGTGTTAACATTAAACATAACCAGGAACCTGCAGGTAATTGGCCAATTTCACTGCAAAGGTATATATCTTACTATGGAGACCGGAGGAAAAAAAATACCCTTGAGGCTTGATCGCAACATGATACAAAATAAGCTCCATTGCTTCTTAAGCTAATTAAAATACTGCCAGCTGTGTCAGGAGCTGTGATTGCAAGCTATAGCACTACTGCTGCATTTGACAACATAATATTCTAGAAGTTTATCATTATAAAAGTTAAAGCAGAAAGTTTAATGCAAAGAGTAACAGACCAAAAACATAACACAATATATTTTATTATGAATCGCAGCCTCTGAACCGGAACCAAGTCCAGAGGAAGCAGAGAAGAACCACAAATCTCAGGGGACTAACATTATAAAAGCAGTATTTCCTAAACAGGATGGTGCATTATCCTTCAATGGCTGCTATGCATTTATAGTGAATTTGAATGTGGCTATTATTTCCAGCCTTTTTTTTAAATTGGGTGATAAAGGAGTATAGAATTTTTATAAAGAGGGGTGACCTTATGAAGGACTATAAAATTATGAGGGACATAGGTAAGGTAGATGATCGCAGTCTTTTTCCAAGGGTAGGGGAGTCTGAAACTAGAAGACATGGTTTAAGGTGTGAGGGGAAAGATTTAAAGGATATTTGAGAGGGAATTTTTTTCTACACAGAGGATGTTGGGTGGAGGGTGCAACAAGCTGCCAGATGTTTTGCTGGAGAAGGGTACAATTCCACTGTTTAAAAGTGTTCTGACAGGTACATGGATAGGAAAGGAATAGAGGGATGAGGGCTAAATGCAAGAAAATAGGATTAGCATATATTAGCATCTTAGTCAGCATGGAAAGTTAGGCTGATGGGCTCGTTTTCGTACAACTATGGA
>JAUZTB010000048.1:26470459-26482543 GCA_034780895.1 Rhynchobatus australiae | reverse complement strand
GTGAGTTTACTGTCCTTAAACAGAGCTTAATTTATCTGAATCACAACCAAGCGCCACTGCTTAGCTCAGGCCACCCATATTTAGTTTACACGGACTGAGCCACAGCTGTGATTTATGTTGGCTAAGCTAAGATAAACTGAGCCTGTTTTAATTGAGCTGAACCCAATCCTGGCTTTACACCAACTCCTCTTGGTTTGTATTTGAAGTTCAAGAAGTTCAGTTCCAATCTGACAAAGCCCCTGGTTTTCATGTGATTGTAATTCTAGTTGATTGGTGTTGAGTTGTAATTCCTTTCAGTGGCTTGGTTGACTTGTAACTGTAGTTCTGGAGGTCCAAATCAGGTTGGGGATCATTTCATCACCAGTTTCAACATTTCTCAGGACAATGTTAAGTGCAACACCATATATCAGAATGCAGTATAAACTGAATACAAACAGTGTCTATCTTTTCTTATGCTAGATCTTCACATAAGAAGCCACAGGTGAGAAATTTGGTGCGGGTTCAGTAATATATCAATTTTACTTAAGAAACTTAAGTGTCACGAGAAGGAAAGGCTACTGAAATTGTTGAAACAGAATGGAGTTATGGTTGTGTACTAGCATCATCACTACATTATGGCTTCTGAACAGACCAAGGTATGCGTGATGCTATAAAGGTAGTATTGAAGAAATCAATGAGATTGGACATCAATAAATCCCACCACCGGATCACCTGCATCCCAAGGTTTTTAACATGATATGTATGAAGATTGTGGATGTCATCTACCAAAATTCCACAGATTCTAATACACTTCCCACAGATTGGAAGGTAGAAATGTAACCTTACTACTTGAGGCAGGAGGAAGTTAGAAAATGGGGAACTACAAACGAATGGAGGAAAAGTAGGGATGTGGTAATAGGAAATATGGAAAATAACAATAGGATTAGAGAGAGTCATAGACAAATCTGTTAGTTTTTTTGTGAGATTCTAAGCAGATGAATAGATAAAAACAAACCAATGGATGCAGTTTATTTGGACTTTCCATATTTTTGTATTTCCTTACAGGAGAAGGCGGCGGCCATTCAGCCCATCAAGCTTTTAGAGTAATCCCATGTCCTCACTAATTTTGCCTGTAATCTGTTTTCCCCAAATTCCCATCAACTAGTCCAGATTCTACCATCTACCTACACTAGGGACAATTTACATTAGCCATTTAACCCTCTAACTGGTACATCTTTAGGATGTGGGAGGTTACCGGAGTATCCAGAGAAAACCCATGTCATCACAGGACGAATGTGCAAACTCCCCACAGACAGCAGGAGGTCAGGATTGTACCTGGATCACTGGAGCTGTGAGGCAACAGCTTTACTGGCTGCACTGCTATCCCACACTAAAACCTTTTGATAAGGTACTACACAATAAGTTATTACACAAGATCAAGGCTCATGGATGGTGTGGGTGAAGTGATGTGGTAATGTATTAGTGTGGATTAGGACTACTTGGACAGAAAACAAGAGTAGGAATAAATGTGTCATTTTCAGTTTAGGAGGCTGTGACCAGTGGGATAATACAGGTGCGGTGCTGGGCCCCCTATTGTTTGCAGTCTACATATTAACGATTTGGATGAATGGACCAAGCTGGATAGCAGTGTGAATTGTGAAGAGGATGCAGAGAGTCTTCAAGGAAGTATAGACAGGCTAAGTAAATGGGCTAGACCTGGTAGATGGAATATAATGTTGAAAATGTGTGAAGTCCCATCCACAAAAAGCAGTGTATTTTTCAAATGGCGAGAGTTTAGAAGTTGTTAGTGTTCAGAGGTACATGAGTTTCCACTGGTGATCGCCTTTTTCCCACATCCCAATGAGATGCTGGTAGGTTAATTGGCTTCTGTAAATTAGCTTTTAGCATTCACAGATGGCAAAAGAATCAAAGGGAAGTTGATGGGCATGTGAGACAGAACAAGTTTCAAGCCTACAGGATAAATAAGGAGGTGGGAATGGGACTGATGGAATTGCTTTGTTATGAGTCAGAATTTATCTGATGAACTGAATAGCCTCTCTCTATGTTATTGGTCAGAGACTCAGTGACACACATGGTGGTACCAGTTGGGACAGGATGCTGAAGGTTGGTCAGTCATAGCTGATCTATTTGGAGGAGATGTAGTGAGTAGGAGATAAATAAGAACAAAGGAAAGAGAGAGGAAAAGTAATGCTGGAACTGTTGTGGTTAGAAATCTGAAAACGTGGAAATACTTAGCAAGACAACCAGCATCTGTGGAGAGAGAGAAACTGAGTTAATGTTGAAGTTGATGAGTTTTCATTAGAACTGGGTAGTTCTGATACAGGCAGGAAAGATTTGTTAGCTGAAATTTTTGAATTCAGTGTTGAGTTCTGAGGATTGTAAAATGCCTTGTTCGAAGATGATTCCTCGAGATTGCATTGGAATTTTTTGGAACAGAGAAAGTGACCAAAGACAGGGTGGGAAGGGGATGCAAAATTAAAGTGAAAGGCAACTGGGAGATCAGACTCACCTTTGCAAAGTAAATGAGGTATTATGTGGAGTGGTGAACCAAGGTGTGCGTTTGCAAAGAAACGGTCCCTTCAGAATTCTGAAAGAGGACAGAAGGGGAAGGTGTGCCTGGTGTGGCATCACATTGAAAGTAGTGGCAATTTATGGAGGATGATCTGTCGAATGTGGAGGCTGGTGAGGTAGAAAGTGAAGACAAATATTCCCTATCCTTGCTCTGGGTGGGAGGAGAGTGGGTGAGAGCTGAGGTGCAGGAAATGGTCCTGAGGGGAAAACCACGAATAATGAGAAAGGAAGACATTTCTGAAGCACTGGGGTGAGATTGTATTGTCATCAGAGTAAATATGATGGAGGCAAAAAACCTGGGAAAATAGAATGGAATCCTTTCAAGAAGCAGAGTGGGAGAAGGTGTAGTAATGATAGCTCTGGGAGCCTGTGGGCTTCTAATGAATTTTGGTCACTAACTTATCTCCTGAGATGGAGATTGAGAAGTTGAGAAAGAGGAGGGAAAAGTCAGATATGATCTATGTGAACGTGAGAGCAGGATGGACATTGGCATTAAAGGTAACATAATATTTCTGTATAAGAGTTGGGTTGACCACTAATGTAATTATCAATGTACCAGGAAAAAGGATGAGGAAGGAGGCCTGAGTAGGACTGAAACAAAGACTGTTCCATATATACCACAAGGAGGTAGATATTACTTGGACTCATGTGGGTTTCCATAACTGCACTTTTCACTTGGAGGAAATGAGTAGAGTAAAGGAGAAGATGTTCCATGATAGAATGAGATGAGCAGGTGAAGGAGATTGGTGGCAGAGAGGGCAAGATTGGGACTCTGCAGGGAGGAAGTGAAGGGCACTCATATCATCCTGTTATGGAATGGAGGTGCAGAGGGATTGGATATCCATGATGAAAATGAGTCATTTACGACCGGGAAGTTGGAAAATGATGGAGAATTGATGTAAGTGGGAAGAGACTGGATAAGGAAAAATAGAATAAAGATTTAAGTTCTGTGGGACAAAAAACAGAACTGTCTTGCTTGTGGACTTTGGGAAGATGATTGAAGTGAATTCGGTGTGGTTGATGGACTTTGAGGCTAGAAGCTGTGGAAGGAAGATGTCAGGAAGAAATGAGGCCAGTGGTTGTCTGGAAGATGATGGCTAGCTGTTCAGTGATGGGGCCATCGTTTAGAACGAGGTATGAGGTATGTCAGAGAACTGGCATTTATCCTCTGTAGGTGGAGGTTAATTTGTCCAATAACAGGAGCGACAGTGTTGTAAGTAGGTTTGATTGTAACATTGGGTTTGGTCCTAAATGAGTGGAGTGTTTCAAGTTCAGAGAGGGAATCATAATGTTATTACCATAGTTCCACCACCTTCAATGTGATGCCATTACCCAGATACATGTTCCTCATCCCTTTCAGAACTCTGCAGTTCACTCTACCATCTCCACCGTCACACATTTCCCTTCTGAACGCACATGCCAATGCAATTGCAAGAGATTGAAAATCTGCCCTTTTACCTCTTCTCTTCATCCCACAATCCAGTGACCCATACACTCCTTCAAGGTGAATCAACTTTGTACTTGCTTCAGTTTAGCCTACTGGCACCACATTTAGTGCTCACAATCTGGTCTTCTCTACCTTGGCAACGGTCAATGCCTTGCCAGCAGTTAGTGATGAATCGATCTAAAGGTTAATGTCCAGAGAAAGGGATCCAGATGGATCAGAGATTCTGAAGATGGGAAAAACAGTCCATTGTCTGTGGTGAATTCTCCTGGCCAAAGGAGTGGATGTTTTAGGAAGACAGCAGAAAAAGTGCCAACACAGCCTGTTGGGCTTGGAATTCACTGAGATGGGCCTGGAGGGGGATGAGACTAAGGCCTCCACTGAGGGCTGATTGTTCAGGATCAAAGAGGGAAGGACCAGAAGGGATAGTGAAAACCTGCTAGAGACAAGACACGGGTGAGAGACAGGATCAGAGGAATGTGAAGTGGGAGGGAGATCTGAAGAAGTACTAGGATTCAGAGTTGTTGACATTTGTGATTTTGAGACCTGGAAGAATGGAGAAGCACCAAATGATGAAGAGAAAGCTTAGTCTGTGTTGTCAGAGAAAGAGGTCAAGAGCATGCATGGTATTAAGTGTGGATTCCAGTATGTGACGAGAGCAGTGATTGGGAGAAAGGCTGAATATTTAAAATGGGAAGGATAGTATTTCAATTGGATTATGTCTGACTTGCTAAGTATTTTTAGCATTCTCTTTTATTCCAGCAACTGCAGTATTTGGGATCTCATTGTCCCAGGATTATTTTTTTCCCCTCTCTCTGTTCTCATTCTCTCCTGATGAATTGACTCCTGATGAAGTTAATAAACTCTCACCACCCTCTCTCAGCTGGCACCACCATCAGATGTATCATTCCATCTCTCTGGATCTCCACCTTATCTCCTTCAATTTAAAACATTTTTGATTTCTTATTTTTCCTAAATCTGATGTAAGATCATCGATGGGAGCATTAACTCTTTAACTCCCTCTCCACAGATGCTGACTCAATGCTGAATATTTCTACCATTTTCCATTTTTATCTCAATTTCTTTTTTTTACAAAATTTGATGTCTGATGTTGTGGCCACTGACATTATTAACATTCCCCCAAAATACTTTTGTCCTAGCTATCAACTGAGAGACAGAGGTACAGCTGGATCAGAATTTTGAAGGTTACAGATCAGGAAGCCAGGTCTCTTACTTATCCACTTGAATGTTTTATCCCTGGTGGTCTTCCTTGTGTTAACCAGTCAACTTGAACTTTTCCAAATTAAACATAATAAATATATAGAACAAACCATGATGAAAAGGCACTTAAAAAATCTGTATAACATTTTAAGAGTATCCAACACACTCTGAATATCACACTTTGTGATCACTAAAAGAAATCATAACTATACAAATGTTTCCTGCTGCTTTCTTGATATAATCTGGAGAGGTTGTCAAGGTGAATGTGTTGATATAAGCATTGTTTAATAGGTTTAAAAAAAAGCTCCTCTAGCAATCATATTTTTTGCATCAGCTGATTTATATATTATATGACAAAGAGTCTTCAACCTCTGCTGTTAACTCTTTTTCTCTTTCTATAGATGCTGCCTGACCTGCTGAGTGTTTCCAGCATATCCCTCTATCTGTTACCACTCTCAGATATGATATCCCAAAACATGAAACCAATTTTATCAACAAAGTGCTTGTCACATGAAAAAGAAGCTACAGGTCTAGAAATTCCAATGTCCAGCACAGTGTTGTGTGGGTGACAATTAAAAGCCCCAGCATTCACATTGCTAAACATTCTGTTAGCAAGAAGAATTAAGAGGGCCATGTAATTGTGTACAGCAGGTTTGACTGCAATTTCCATCTTCAGTGGACTCATTCGTCAAAGGTGTTTTGAGCATGTTTTGGAAGCATTTGCATCCATTACGTGTTGAAGTCCTACACATCAATAAATTGGGACCGGGACTTGCAGACGTGATTTACCCTAACATAAGTCTCAATTTCTTGTTGTGTTTTGTGCACATGTTGTTGTCATCAACATGCACAGTGCCCAGTAATTGCATAATGACAGAGATTGGATCTAAAGGTTGCAACCTACGATCAACGTTTTAACTCTCAATGATGATATCGTGCTGGAAGTAGTAAATTATGTGTAATTCATTGGCTTTATACTTTATAAGTTGCTTCTTATCATTTTAATGTATTAAACATCTCAATACTGACAGCACTCTGCAAAATCGAAAAATCTTTGCATTGATACAATGAGGTCACAGATGCGTTGATCTTTGGTCCCTGATGATTTTACTGCCCACAGTGTATCTGGGCATGGATGGGCCGCCATTATGGCACTACTCTCAATTAACACAATTTCCCTGCTGTTTGCTGTATTTCTTCTCCCCACCCTTGGTCCAAGGTTTCTCTTGTTGATATGGCAGCTGTCTGCTTAATAACCCAGGTCAGGTTTTAACAATTCTTAAATGGAAGAAACTAGTGATATTTTAAAGGAAAGAAGTCTCAATTCACTGTTTTTGGTGATGCATGATTTGACATAATAGCAAAATGTCCATTTAGAGCACCAAAGATAGGTGAAGTCCATTTTCCAGTCAATTAACATTTTTAATTAAATAGGTTAAAGGTTCTATTGAAATGAAGCAGGGGAAATACAATTAAAAATAAAATACAAAACGCTGTATGTACCTTGGTTCCTTATGTTTGTAGCATTTGCTACAATGCTGTCAGTTCTCCTGATAATACATTCATAAATGATTATGGTAATGTTCTGCAGAAAGCTGGCAACACATTGCAGAAAACTGACACCTACGAGCTAATAGGAGCAAGTGGAAAAAAACTGTGGATAGGTTATGTAAAGATTTAGGTGAAAGTGAAATAAGACTGACTGCATATGCTAAAATTGATTGAAGCAATATAAAATGTAGGAACAAAGTAGTGGAGCTAAATACAAGCCTCTGGTGAAAATGGATGGTTCAAGGTGAAAGAAACATATCACATTTTGCTATAACTACTAGACATATCTTGAAGTAGTTCATCTTGCTCAGTGCTAAATGTTTGTACACAAAGCTTGTTGATGAGATTTTGCTCTCTAAAGTTGGACAATATATTATTTACCAAAGAGCTTTAAACTATTTGTGCACGATGCCACAACAAATGCTTTTACAATGTTGCCTTTTCTCAAAGATTCCAGAAGGGCTTCCATCCTAAATTTGGATTAACAAAGATTTTTATGAGTAAAAATTATGAAATGAAAAGGAAGTAACTGATTACTTTATGGTGTTCTGATTCTCAATTTTAAATATAAGATGAGCATAAAGGATATCCTCTCAATATTAGATTGGTGCAACGGTAGGTTGAACTTCCATACTGTTGAGATCCAAATTCCTGCTGTATCAATTTGGGAGCTTCCTCTCATGGAAGAGATAAAAATGTGAGCATTTTTTTGTCCTTGTAAAGCCGGTTTAGAATTATACTGACAGTAGATTCCTGCCTGACCATGAGCTAGTGTGTGGCTTGTAAAGACCAGGGAAAAGGGGAAAATGTAGAGGGTGTTCAACCTTGAACTAAACAAAGATGAAACTGCATTCTGTGAGCGTGGACTTCAGTGATACAGTTCCTGAGGCATTTCTGACTCTTTAATATTTTCTTTTGCCAACAGATGTTTGTGAGGCTGTTTGTGGATGAAAATCTTGACCGAATGGTTCCCATTTCAAAACAGCCCAAAGAAAAGATTCAAGCTATCATTGAGTCATGCAGCCGACAGTTCCCTGAATTTCAGGAGCGAGCCAGGAAACGCATTCGCACTTACCTCAAGTCCTGCAGACGAATGAAAAAAAATGGCATTGAACTGGTGAGGAATTCAAAGTAAATCTGAATTTCAGCATATTCCTGTTAGTATAGACCACTTATCAAAACTGGTGAAATCAGAAACAATAAATTTGAAGTAGTTTTACAACTTGCAGTATGAATATGTTTTCATTGTTGAACATATCAAGTTTTAGCAGATCTATTTATATTTTTAAAAATAATTATCTCCTCGTGAGATATTTTCCTTTGTTAATCTAATACACACCTGATACCAGTTGTATCACCCCACCTACAGTACAATAACTGCAGCCACACATGTAACACCAAACTTACTGAGGGAGAAATTCATTGTGTAAATGAGATGCATTACGGTTTCACATCTGGTTGTATTTACCTACACATTCAGTTCCACTGAATTCAATGGAGCCAAATATGGAGAGGTGAATGCAACTGATGGCTGATTCTCATACACATATAGTGTAGATTACCAGAGACACATTTCTTCCCCAGTTGTATCTGTTGTGTGCTCAGGCTTTAGGTAACTTGAAGCTTTCAATCTGCCCAAATCAGATATGGCTGTATATTAATGACTTTACTCTTAACAATATTAGGTAAGACTTAATAATTTCTTTAAAAAGTGGACACTTTATATTTTGATTTGCAATATCAAGTGTGGTGCTTAAAGCTTGTGCACTATACAAATTAAACTTTAGTCTGTCTAGTAAGTATCTTGGCATTTGCTATCCTTTTGAGTAGAAATTGACATGAAATTCAGTTCTCCTTTGATACGTACAAACATACATTTAAAATAACTTTTAAAAATTACAAAGTAACATTTATTTTAAGTAGCCTGAACACTTGGCGTGAGGGTGATTTTAAACTTGTTACCTTCCACCTGGCATCAACCAATCAGGATTGGACAGCCTTGCCCATTGACTTTCCACCCCAAGCCGGTTAAATTGCAGAGTCTAAAAACATCTGCACAAAATCATTGCCATCCCTGTTTAAATATGGTTCTGGTGCCAAGAGTTGATTGCAGAGTTTTCCAATACCTGTCTGGCGAAGGCTTTTCTCCTTCCCTATCAGACCTTTCTCTATCCCTGTCAGGCCAAGTTTCCTGGGGACCAGAGGCTGGACCAGATGATGCCCACCAAGGTAAGTTTGTTTTTAGTTTCTTGGGCATCCTCAATGTATCTGTTTCAGCATAGCTTTGGCAAGGAATTGGTGGCAAGATGCCTGCTAGCATACATAGCTGTTTTATATAGAATATAATCACATGCAATATACTTGGCAAGTATTCAATTATAAATTTTAAGTTAGGTATCATTGTTGGAAAATGTTTTATATGTGCATTGGGAGAATATAGTAAGCCCTGACCCTATCTAAGTTCATTGAAAAGAAAGTTGATCTCAGAATGCATCATCTTGTCACACATGAGGAATATGCTCTAGTGGATCCTGGAAATCGGGAGAGATACTGAGAACAGCAGATGATGATGAACCAAGTAGAGTTCCAAGTGAGAGGCTACGAAGGAGAATGAAAATAAATTTGCAATATCAACATTTTGTTACAAGTAGTCTCGAAAAAGATGATGGTAGGAGCATTGAGCAGTTATCTTAAAAAAATAGGTAAGTGGTGAAGCAAATGAAAATATGGGAATGACAGTCATTAAATGCTTACTTTGTCATTATTTACTTCAGTGGTGGAGAATAGCGTCCTAGCTTCCCACAGAAATTAATATTAAGTTCAGGGATTTGTCAAAATTAATGTAAACCAAGAGACAGTTTAAAAAAAACAAAATAATCCTCCAAAAAGAGTCACAGATCCCCTGGACCAAGTGACTTCCATTCCAAGGTTTTAAAGGAGCTGGGTGAGAAGATTGCTGATGCCTCCACTCCAATATTCCAAATTTCTCTTCATTTGGAAAACATTTCTTTGCATTGTAAAATTATACATGCTATGCTAGTATTTAAGAAAGATGAGAAAGGGAAATCAGAAAATAAAGATTAACATCTGTTGATGGGAAATTTAGAATGGTGTGGCTGAAAATATTGATTGGAGAGTCAGTATGGACCTGTAAAGTAAGGATAATTGTGATTTTTTGCTGTTTGTAATTATGACATTTACAGTGCTCCTTAAAGACAAGGTGAGATGCAACTTCTATTTGTCTCTGTTTGTGAGTGTAGCTGTGAAGGAAGCTTAACAAGAGAAAATAGTACAAGAAAAAGTGGTAAGCCTAGAAACTGAATGGCATAGGTAAAGGTGTTATAATGAGTAACAAATGCGGTGATTCAGGGCCTCTTCTCTTGTATTCTCCTCAAAATTCTCTTGTACACACAATGCATAGGCATTTAACAGGTTCTGCTCCTGGAAAGGCCCTTCCAACATGCCTTTTGCCATTGTGTTATGCAGATCTTATTTCAATAAGGTATTCTTAGTGCCAGCCATGTTATTACCATTTACATGACGTGGACTTTCCCTTACATAATCTCCTTGAGCAAGTATTTTCTTAACTGCGGTCCTAGCCTCTCAATGTGTGGGGAAGGAAGGCTTTAAACTGTGGTCTTTCCCCACAGAGCTTTGTGGTTCCACAAAGCTACAGTGGGTCCCTCAACATGTAGTGCTAGACTATGGAGTGTGCCAGTCCACAACATTGTCTCTGGACCAACAAGTTTTGGGCAGACCAAAGTCTATCTTGATAATCCTCCTGAAGCAGTTGATGTTTATCTTAGTGTGCGCTCTTGGCAACAGCCAGTATAGCACAGAGGCCTGTGGTACGTGGCTGTTTAGGATGAATCTGAACAAAAATCGATGAATATTCTTCCAGAACTTGGCAAATACACACCCCAAAAGTAAATATAGGTAATCCCCTGTTATGGGGGGTTATGTTCTTAGAAAAATGTCTCATCACAGTTTTTTGTAACACAAAGCCACATCATCTGCGCATGCATTAAAAAACATGAGTTGAAACGTTTTTTTTACT
Organism: Rhynchobatus australiae; assembly: GCA_034780895.1. Taxonomy (NCBI): domain Eukaryota; kingdom Metazoa; phylum Chordata; class Chondrichthyes; order Rhinopristiformes; family Rhynchobatidae; genus Rhynchobatus; species Rhynchobatus australiae. The sequence continues at coordinate 26,471,699 of JAUZTB010000048.1, read as the reverse complement.
TTTTTTCACAAAAATTCTGTAAGAGAAAATTCCATTCACTTCTCAAATTTTGGGTAGTGATTAGTGACTTGTGAATTCTGTAAGGATGAATTTCCGCTACCCAAGCATCAGTATTGTGGGGGTCACCTGTAGTGTCATAGCCACCTAGAGGGGGAGTCTGTTGTGGAGCTAAGACTTTGACAAGGAGGGTCTGACAGGGAGATCCCTTCTCATCACCACCCAATGTTTTGGTGCATCTTTGAATATTCTGGTGATTAGGTTTGCTGCTCAATGACTTTGACAGTCTGCTTGAGAAAACATCCAACGGGATCCACTGTCCCCTTTCAGTCGTAGAGTCATACAGCATAGAAACAGGCCCTTTGGCCCACTGTATTTAAATCAACCATCATGTCTATGTCTTACTAATCCCACTTGCCTGCACTAATTCCATTATCTCCCTTTGTCTTACACATTCTAGTACCCGTCCAGATGCCTCTTAAATGTTGTTACTGTCCCATGACTACCGTCTCATCTGGCAGCTCATTCCAGATACCAACTACTGTTTGTGTGATAAATCTACCCCTCAGATCCTCATTAAACCTCTCCTTCTCACCTTAAACCTATTCCCTCTAGTTTTAGACACACCTAACATGGAAAACAGACTCTAGCTATTTACCCTCTCATAATTTTGTATTCCTCCATCATGACATCTCTCAGCCTCCAGACCTAGCCTATCCAGTTCTGCTTATAACTCAAGCCTTCCAATCCAGGTAACATCCTTGTGAATCTTTTCTGCTCCATTTCGAGCTTAATCACATGTTTCCTGTGGCGTGGTGACCAAAATGCACATAATACTTAAACTGCATCCTAACCAACACTTTTTTACAAATGTAACATGACGTCCCAACTCTTGTACTTAACATCTTGGCTGATGAAAGCAAGCACGCAGTATGCCTTCTTCACAACGCTAAAATATTACCATTCTACCAATGTTGCCACTTTTGAGGAACTGTATACGTCTCCCCAAGGTCTCTCTGTTCAACAACACTCCCCAAGGCCCTGCTAATCCACTCTATGTCCTGCTGTGGATAAACATCCCAAAATGCATCATTTCTCACTTGTCTGAGTTAAGTTCCATCTGCAGTTCCTTTACCCACTTTCCCAGTTCATCTCTATCCTGCTTTAACCTCAGACAACTTTCTTCACTGTCCACTATACCACAATTTTTGGTATCATCTGCAAACTTACCAACCATGCTACT
>JAUZTB010000048.1:26146432-26156660 GCA_034780895.1 Rhynchobatus australiae | reverse complement strand
ATGAGAAATATCTCACTCTAAAGTAGTGCCCAGCTATGTAATCGCCAACTCAATCAGCTGTACGTAGCACAAATAGTATTATGCTGATCAAAAATGAAAGCAGCAGCTGTAGTGCCTGCCAGATTTTTTTGGCATGCATGCTTCGTTGAAACTTTTTTGTATCTATCAGAAGAAGCTTTAGTACCAGAGATGGGACCAGCATTGTGTTAAAAGATGTGGCAAACTGCTTTAAACACATTACTATCACAATTTTTTTTTCCTCCCAATTCTTGTGGTCAATGTAAATCTGTTTGGCTCAACTCTTTTTCCCAAGTGAATTAGTCACTTTTTGCTGTTGCATCTAATTGCCTCCTAGCACACAAGCATTTTAACTCTATAACAACTGAACTTCCTGTATGACACACAAATGTATTGCTTATTTATTTGATGGCTACAAAATGACTTTGAGTGACGTCAGCCACTTTCTTTTATAAAAAAAAGACTGCAATCTTCAAATATTACAACAGATTTAAAAACCATTCATCATTCAACTTCCTCTTCAACCGCAATGAAATCTCCTGGAGAACTTGACAATGACATAGGGATCTTCCATAAATTTCCTCAGTACTAATGTAAATAGAAATTTTTCCCTTTTGGTATATTTAGAATTTTAATAGAGAAAAAATTATTTAGTAATCAGATGTGATATTTTCCATTGTAGATTTGCAGATTAGCCCTACCAGTTCATGAGTTGAAGTTGGGGAGATGTGTTGTCCTTTTTATTTGGAGAATCTTGCATTCCTTGCATCTCCCTAATTTTCTTCTTTTTGTTCTTATTTTATGGCTTCTTAAGCTTCTCCTGAAAACTATATTGTTGGTTTACTCTGACCACCATCTGCTCTCCCTTTTTCTCCAGTGATGACTTGCTCTGGAAGTTTGATTGTCAAAGCTACCGTGATCCTGTAATTGGACTTTAGTAGCATTGAAATCAAAGAGGACTTCAGTCATGATCTTACTGAACCAGGCTTGAACCGCTGTTTGGTCTTCTATTTCTTAGGTTAAGGATGCTTGAGTGTAATAGAGATTTAGCAATATCTTTCCTGTTTATACCTCCTCAGTAGCCCTTGAATAGTGACCAAACATTGTCCGAAGCACTGACCTGCTTGGTAAGCAAATATTGGCAAGATATTTTAGGAACTGCTAAATACGAAAGCTTGTGGATTATCTAAGATAAATGAATACCAGGTCAAACAATCTACTCTTCTAAAACTCAACTTCCTTCTGAATTGAATGCCTTATGAAACAAGGTGTTTACTCATTTTAATGTTTTAAAATCATTGCATTTCTCTCTGCAAGTATTGAAGCTGCAGCTAACAAACAAGAAATATTACTTGTAGTAGTGATCACAACTTTATCTTCTGCTATCTCTTGTCCCCAATCTTCAGGAAAAGTGATTTATTTAATGTTGCCATTTATATGCTATTGGAAAAAGCCATTGCTATTGTCTTGTCAAGTGAACTGCTTGGATCCATGCCACTGAGACTGCACAGTTCTACCACCTGCAGATCCTTATTTCCTGGATTTAAAGGCTGTCCCTGGTTATGGACACCCCTACTAACAAATGAGTTCCCATAATTGTGTTAAATTCAAAAGTCCAATATGTGTTTGCTCCTATGAATGGCAGAACTAATTTCCACTCTCCACTTTTAGTAATTGTTCTTTCTTATCAGTCTCGTGTGCTTTTGGTGCCATTCATTACAATACTGTGGAGGTACAGTTACCCTTTCAAATAATTTGTGTATTTTCTGACGTGAATGTCTGTTTTGGGGGAAAAAAAGGAACCGATTCATTACCCAGGATGGCTGATACATTAGTTGAATTGATCCCACTGCACACTTTTTATTCTGATGCTGGAATCATAAACCTCTGACAGATATGGTGCATGTCATTTGTAGCTTTCCCATTACAAGTATTTAAAGATGCAAGCTATAATGACATTTCACTGCAACCCCAATTCCTTTATTTGACATTTCTGAGGCAAGATGCTGTACCAAAGTCATTTCAACTTGCTCAGAATTTTGAGAAACCTTTTGACAGATAGACTGGCCAATATTTTTGCCTCAACCAACCCAATGAAAACAATTGGCAGTCATCAAAGGAAGGATATTCTGGGTTTTAAAAATATGATAATCTAATTAATGTTAATTTGTAAACTGTCATGCTTGTTTAGTTTGTAATTGCTGATCCTTAGCAGGCCCAACAATTTGCTTCTAAGTGTATTCCACATCCTCTACGGAAGCTTGGTGAGCAAATCCCTACTCTTGCTGCAGCTGATCCCTCACATGTTTGAAATTAGCCCTTGTAAAACTCTTAAATGTGGTCTTTCTGAATTTTGGTTTATATTGAACTTGATCTTTCTCTGTGGTAGCATGAAGTCTCAAACTATCCACTGAAGTCTTTCACTGAAACAATGGAAATTACTGACCATCTGTTTTTAACTAATATGCAAATCTTCACAACTTTTAATTCCCTATATTTCTTGTGCTGTTTAATATTGATATTAAACCTCTTCCTTGCCTGACAGAAATTATTTTGAATGCCCTTGCTATAGATGGAAAGGTCCAACATGCAGCAGAATTCCAGCATCTGTCCCATTGTAAGGATTTTAGATAGTCTTAGGCAAGGTTTAAAGGTCAGCACAACATTGTGGGCTGAAGGGCCTGTATTGTGCTGTACTGTTCTATGTTTCAATTTTTTTCCTGCATTTTGCATTAGTACAGTGGTGAATTGTACTGATGTGAAAACAAAGTGCTGGAAATACCCAAAAGATCAGGTAGTAACTTTGGAAAGAGAAACAGTGTTAACATTTTATGTTGATGCTTCATCAGAACTGGGGAAGAAAGAAAGCAGCTTGGTTTTAAGTTGCAGAGAAGTTTGGGGTGCGATAGATAGGACAAAGAGAGAATCTCTGACAGGGTAACGCCAGGGTTGCTGTGGAAGTAAGCTATAGATGGTGTCACCTGGGTGATGGATAAATAAGGGTGGTTAGAGAAAACAAAAAAAAAGCTGCAAAATGCAGAGATGTAGGAAATATCCAGTACATTGGGTCATACTGGTGATGAGAGAAAAAACTTAGCCACTATTATTGATGACCTGCACAGAATTAACCAATTCAGATACAACAAAGTGATTTACCTGAAGTTGTTGAGTTCCATATTGAGTCTGGAAGGACTTTTTCTCCCTTTCCCAGTTCTGACAGAGCATCTACAATGTAAAAATGTTTCTCTTTCCACAGATGCTGTCTGAGCTGTGGGATGTTTCTAGCACTTTCTGTTTTTAAGGTTTTAAAATACTGTACTGATGTAATCTGTAGAGGAAAATTGAAGCATGTTTACAATAGTAAACTAGGGCAGATGTTGGAGTTGTGTGGCATGCTGGTCCTTTCCATCTGAAACAAGAGCATATGCAAAGACTACTGTCAGGTGAGGAAGAGGTGCCCAGATAGAAAATGAGGTGCTGTTCCTCAAGTATGTGTTGAGTCTTGTTATAACGGTGTGGGAGAACACAGACAGGTTGGACTAAGATGGAGAATTAAGGTGACAGGCAACAGAAAGCTCGGTATGCCTCTTGCAAACTGAGCTCAGTGTGTTTGGTTTCTCCAATGTAGACAAAATTGTGAGCACCTAGTGTAGTACACTAGAATGGAAGGGAGACCAGTATCTTCCTGCTTCACCTGGAAGGGCTGTTAATTTTTTAATGAGGTGCCGGACCACACTTTTGATGATTCCAGATTTGATTCCAAGTTTATATAGAGTTCTGAGGCTCACTCCATGATTCTGCTACATGTGTGGTCAAAGGATGAGAAAAAACTCAAGCTCTGCTCTGATAACCCCATAAGCTGAAAAGCCTGTCAATATTGAACACTGGGCACTCGGAGTGATCTCTTGAATCCTTACCAGTGGGCAGCAGGAGAATTATGAAATGGGACCAATACATCTGGGAAGCAGTGGTAGCATATTTTGTCACAGCATGATTGGCAGGAAGTTGGTTGGAGTTAGGCACTCTGTGATGCCTACAAAATGTAATCAAATAAACCATGCAAAGAATTTCAGTTTTTGTCTCTATTAGCTCCAGTAAAATATACTGATGTATTTCCTTCCTGAATCTCAACCATTTTGTTAGTGAGCGATTTACTCACTGTGGAACTCATGCCTGGGGGTGTTTTGCTGATTCATCTAGGGAATTAATAGTTAGTGTAGTGTGTGACTTGAATCAAGTCTTTCTAAAATGAAAGAGCAGCCTTCATTTCTTTGATTTATGATGGGAACATATGTTAAATTTTTCATTTTCGGAAAAGTTGGTTCATGATGCTGGCCAGCACTTTGATTGGATCCCAAAGTCATAGTTTCCATTTCTGAATTTGTAAAGAGAGGACATCAGTAAATTGAATTTCCTCTCAAAATGCTACTCTAGGATGTGTCTGAATCATCATAATATTTGGAATCAGTTCACTAATGTACAGTCTAATGTAAATGCTGTCATGGTGGAAAAATGAATCTGTTTCTGTTTTATCTTTTGCAAACCAAGAAGAACCTGGTATTTTTATCAGGTGACCCACTCCCGCATGTTCTTTTCCTGTTCCCACCGGTCCACCCAGTGTCTCTCTCTCCCTTTGCTCAGCTCTTCCATTCTTTTCTCGTCCCCTCTTTTCATTTTGGTTACCTAGACTCTGCATTCTCCCACCTGGTTCTGTCTGCCCATTACCCACATATCTATCTACATGGTTTTTTTTCTCCCTTGGTTCTCCTTCTCTATCTCTTTCCCCCTCCTGGTTCTATCAGACTTAAATTTTCTTTTTATATTTCCATTTATTACCTCTAAGTCTCTGTCTCACCCCTCCTGTGTACCAGCTATCTTCCCTCCACACCTTCAGTTCTGATGCAGGGCCTCAACTTGAAATGTCGATTTATCCCTTTTCCTTCAGAGATCCTGCTGGACCCACTGGTATTTTCCAGCAGTTTGTATTTGCTTTGGTTTCCAGTATCTGCAGTCTCTTGTGTCTTCTGATATTTTCATTGTCTGCAATTTAAGTTCAAGCTTTATTCCTTTCATCTGTGTTTGACTGCAGATCTGAAGGGCGCTTTTCCCAAATACATTCACAAACCTCTCAGGTGCAAGTTTGGGAAGACTGTATTAAGGAGTACAATGAGAGAAATTCATTCTTTTTTAATTTGACTGAATGTTTCTGTTGTTTGCTCTGATAGCAGCCAGTTAAGAAAACAAAAATCTCTTTCAAATTTTGACACATTTACTAATGCCATTGATTTACTGTATTCCAAGTACAGGGAGGAAATTCTCATGCCACTTTGAAGTAAGTCCATATGTACAGTATTTTTAAAATCAGACTCTCAATTCATTTCTTTGAAGATGAAAAATGATTCATCAATGGCAACTGTGGTGTTCACTATTCCACTTTGTTTTTTCTCCCCCTGAACTTCACTCCAACCAACTAGTTCTGATTACTGTATCTCTGGTATAGACTATCCATTCAATCACTTCTCTTCAATGTAACTGACACTAATGGTCTTTGGTTTATTAATTATATTTGTTTTGTCAATATGTCTCTATTTCACTCTTGGAGCTAAATGGCTGAAGGTTTAAAAAAATAAGATTATCATCCGGTTAAGCATGTCATCGGCCTTTCACTCTGCCCTGAGATTTCACATTAGGAAGAAATTATTATCTGCTGATATCATGTTGATACATTTCCTTGGGTTTTCCGTGCCATTGGTGATTGGTAGTTAATGCTTTGCTTATTTGTTATCTAATCTATCTACAAATGCCATAAATTGGTTTATCTCTTGTTCTCTTTGAATGAATATCGAAAGCATCAGTTTATTTGTCCTGACCAGTTTCTGCCTGACCTAGTGAGTATTTTGCATGTTTAATCTTTCATCCTAGCATTAGTTTAGTTTTGCATTTATCTACTTAAGCATTCCCATGGGATTAGGAATGGCTTTTCCTCACCCTGGTTTTGTGGGTTCTGAGGCTAGTGTTCAAACTGCCCACTCTTCCACATTTGGGATGGACGGGGTTTGATTTGGTTGGCGAGTGTGTAGTTTGTGAAATGGTGCACTCCTGTTTGCACAGGACTTCTGTGTGTTCCAGGGGTATGGACTTAGTTCTCAGTACTGTCCTGAAAATGCCTGCAATTTGAGTGGTCATAGGACAGGGATTTCCCTGAATCAGAATCTGGTTTATTATCACTGACTTGTCTGATGTGAAATTTGTTCTTTAGTGCAGCAGTACAGTGCAAAGACATAAAAATTACTATAAATTGCAAAATAAATAGTGCAACAGAAAAAAGGAATAATGAGGTAGTGTTCATTGGTTCATGGACTGTTCAGGAATCTGATTGCGGAGGGGAAGATGCTGTTCCTAAATTGTAGAGTGTGGGTCTTAAGGCTCCTGTACCACCACCTCGATAGAAGTAATGAGAAGAGGGATCGATCCTCCCAAGATGTTGATGCTGGGGATGTTGGCCTTGAAGATGACACTGGTATTGGGTTTGATTTTCCTTGCAGTGAATTTGGAGGACTTTGCTGAGGTTTTGTTTGGTGGTATCCTTCCTGTATCTTGGAGTTCTTCCAAGTCTCAAAACGATATTCAAGGGCAGGGATCACTCTTGTCCAGTAGACTGAGTTTTGTGTTAATCCCCTCCCTCCAGCTCCTCCCCTGCCCCCCTTGTTCAACCAAAGTCAGTGCAGGGGCATTGAAGGTGATGGTGGACTTCATAATTTCAGTACAGTATAAAAAGATACAGTAACTTGAATGTGAAAATCTTCTCAAGTTAACCGGATTCTTTGCCTTTCCATGTACTTCACTTCCTTGCCAATAAGTACATTTATCTAAAGTTGCTGCATCTCTTTTAGATGTCGTGAAAGCCTTCCTTCCTGAATCTATGATAATTTGCCTCTGTACATTGGCTAAATGTTAAGTTTATTGCTAGTGCTATACTTCTGATAATTTCATGGTGATGGTTTCATGAAATTATATTTCCAAACAGTTTAAGAATATTCTGATTAATCTATTCTGTCTTCACCTCTTAGTCTCGGGCCAATTAAAATGAGGCATTTCAATTTACTTTATAATTTTGCAGAAACACTGTAAAAACTATTATCTAAATGCAAATGTGGTTTGAGTTGGAGGTTGAGTGTGTAATACATGAGCAATCAGACATATACTTCCTTAGATTTGAAGTATTGAGTCTGCAGCTATATGTTGTACATGCACTTTGATGTGAGGGAAATGTAATTGTGCACAGAAACTCTCCTATTGCTTGAGACAGTGTTGGCTAATGTCATATAATACAATGTATTAGCCATTCAGTTGTGAGTGAGCCTATCATCGAAGAGTATAACTTAACTGTTGTTGTAACTAGTAGTATACTATACCAAGTGTTGCACTAAGAATGTATAAACTAAGCAGAACATTTAGTTTCTATTGTATTTAAGAATGTTCCTTTGCAGACTGTTGATAATGATGCTTTAGCCAGATTCTAAAAGTTCTAAACTCCTATTGGTAGTTAATCACAAAGTAGCAAGATAGTTTGAACATAATTTGTATGAAGGGTAATTGAGGTAGGGAGGAATGGATCCTATATGATGAGTAATTGCTGTGCCCCTTTTAGTCTTCTCACCATAAGCTTGTGGACAAAATCAAGTGGTTCAAATGACAGCTATAAACTGGAGATTTGTTCTCATGGTTCACAATGCCATTTGATCATCATGATTACATGACAGCCTAGCAATCTTTCTTTACTATGTATTATTCGTGGGTGTTTAGGTATTTAAAACCTGCTAAACCACATCCTAGCTTTTACCCTAAAATAAAGGCATTCTTTTTCGCACAATGAATATTGAGATTTGAGAAGAGTCTTGCACAGCCAATTTTTGTGGGAAGAAAGAGGTGAAAGGTGAAGAGGGTTTCAGGCCTTTGTAAAGTGATTCGCAGTTTATGGTCTAAACTTGAGGAAATTTAGGAACTGAAATTTATTGCATGGATTTGCTGCAGGTAATGAAATGGCCACTATAATTGAGCTGAAATTTTCTTTGGAGTGATTTATTTATCTTTGGCACTTCAAAGAGAATCATTCATTCTTTGACAATCCCTTGTGGTTGAAGATTACCTCTTGAGAACTGATAAGACCAATCTGAGATTTTCTGCAACGTTGTTGCACCGTTTCAAAGTGCTGAAATTCTTGAAATTTGGCTTTTTTTTATTGCTCCTTTAGAATAGCCCTGAGCAAGATTCTACCATGAGTTGGTGTCCATATGGCATTAATTCATATATCTGCTTGAGGAAGGTGCTGATAGATGGAAGATGCTGTACGTGTTTTCATTTCCTGTGGAGATGCTGTTCGACACTGCCACATGATTCTCTTTGGATGAAAATATCCAGTAGCAAGGAGACCAAAGTAACATTGGGTTCTCATTCTGCAACTTTTTACTTGTTTTTGCAGCTGTTGAAATTCCAACAGTATGTTTATCAGCAGTCATAGATGAATCAGCATGGATCCTCGATTCCTTCATAGCTGAGCAGATGGGTGTAGGGATCCTGTTAGAATCAAAGATAATGCACAATGTGCAACTTAAATGCTGGATTTGTTAAACCAATACCTGAAGGTATACTTAATCCAAAAATTCGGACCTATAATATGTTTGCATATGATTTTTAAAAAGATATATTTGCCATGGAGAGATGCAAGGTTTTCTGTGCATTTGTATTTGGGAATAAATGCTGCTCTAAGCAGTGGTAACAAGAAAACAAGCTTCCTTTCAGAAAGGATATAAGACTAGCATGAATAAAACCTTGAGTGACACGCTATGCACCATGAACAAAGGATTTACACTAGCAAAACTCATGAGAAATGGAGGCCAATATCATTAGACAAATTAATCAGTGACTATATGTGCCATTTTACTAAGGGAATAAAAATGTAATCAAAACATACATTTTAATCTTTTACGGTTGCGTGCCGTTCTTTTTCCATTAGCCTTAACTTTCAATATGTACTGGAAATCTAGAAAAATTAGTGGAGTTATGGGAACCAAAAAGAAAGTGGGTGATGGAATAGCAAGACCATACTGTAGTACAGAAGGAGCCCTTTTGGAGCCTTTGTTCCTCTGTCAACTCTTAGTCTTCCAAAGAACAAATGCACTTTGTCCCATACCTTTATTTTTATTTCATACCCTGTCTTTTCCAATGGAGTATTCCACATCCTCTAGTAACTGCCTGACTTCCTTTTTAAGTTAAATGTATTCTCCTGTCTTTTGAAATGGAGTATTTCAGATCCTTAATTCTTGAATGAAAAGCTTCTCCTGTTGACCTCTTGCCAATTATTTAATAACTTCTAATTTGGTTACTGGAGGGACTAAGTGTTTTTGTTTGTTAATTCTGTAAATTTCTCAACACTTAATAAAATGTATCGATCCAAAGTGGTTTCTTTTTCTTGTGTTCTTAAAGATGAAGATTATCAGAATCACTTCTATAACGAATCGTGTTATGTTTATTAAAAGCTCTTCTTGTCTGATCAGGAAGTGTTGGTCATTTGATAGAGGAAACTCTTTGCATCAGTTAGAGGAATGCTTAATCCAAGTATCAGGCACAGAAAGATTTACTGATGTGGTATGCCTTGGTTCTCTGTTGCTGAATATTCCCTATGGCTATTTGATTGAGAGTTCTTCCATAGAATATATGGCACAAATGAGCAACTCCTACAAGGAACGTTGAATTAAAAAATCTGTTATTGAAGCAAGATAATAATGATTCATCTTGTACTGCCAGGATCTCGTGTTGTGATGATGAAAGCTCAAACCTTTCATATAAAATCATTCAGTAACATCAAGTGACAGAATAAGGTTAGGGTAATTGATGAACATTGTTACAATGTAGCAGGATGCTGACGCACAGCCATTGACAAGATTCCTATTTAATTTGTATGCATAGTTTTTCTTTGAAGCCATTTCTGGTGTCCCTTTTGTGTTTTTTTTAACAATGAGGGAATTTGCAGGTTATTGCATTTGGGTTGCTTTTCCCTGCTTACTGGATTCTGACTAAAGCATGAAAACTGTCTGAGCCTTGATAAGCTTTCAAAGACAAGTATACTGACAAAGTGAGGAACTTCCAAATTTTATCAACAAGAGTACAGGTGCAGTCAAGGCTTGAAGTATAATATTATAGATGATTT
>JAUZTB010000048.1:25768267-25780256 GCA_034780895.1 Rhynchobatus australiae | reverse complement strand
ATTGCAAGTTTTACTTCAATTAATGCACACATAATTCCAGAGATGAAGAAGTTGTGATTTTTATTTCAATTCTAAAGGTGCACCTAGAAGCCAGGAAGTGAGGGCAGCAAGATGGAAATAACTTAAGTTACAAGTACCGCTAATGCTTTTTGCCGCCTCAGCCTCTGGGATCTCACTCACCTTAATCCAAGGACACACTCAAAAATTCTAGTGGTGAAACAACAATAGTTTTAGAGTTTTGGAGTCACTGATCTCGGGCACCACATCCATGTCAGCCATCAAGCACCCACCTACACCAATCCCATTTTTCCTCTCACATACCCAACTCTCAACCCACTCCAATTTTCCTGCCACCCCGCTACAGTAGCAGTAATTTACTGTGGCCAATTAACTTACCAACCAGCACCTCTTCAGGATGTGGGATGAGAGCAGAACCTCTGGAGGAAATCTATCCAATCATAGAGAGGACATGCAAACTCCATACGGACAGCACCCAAGGACAGGAATAAGTTCTGTTTGCTGGAGCTGTGAAGTAGCAGCACTAACCACTTCATCACTATGCCTCTGTTTTTATCTAAATATGATTACTAAAGCACTGAAAAGAAATCGTAAGAGTGAAAATGCTCAACTAGGACCCTTTAAATTTCTGGGCCAAATTTAAACTACTATGGAGCTGTTGGGATTAAAGTGAGATACAATTGAAGATGAGATATGTAGAAGCCTAAGCCTGCAGAGATAAATCATTCAGACTTCAGGAAGGGGGGGCAGTGCACATGCTCCTGTCTACATCAATGGTGCTGAGGTCGAGAGGTTTGAGAGCTTCAAGTTCCTGGGAGCGAACTTTACCAATAGCCTGTCCTGGTCCAACCACATAGACACCATGGCACCACATAGACACCACGGCCAAGAAAGCTCACCAGCGCCTCTACTTCCTCAGGATACTAAAGAAATTTGGCACGTCCCCATCGCCCCTTACTGATTTTTAATCGATGCACCATAGAGAGCATCCTATCTGGATGGATCATGGCTTGGTATTGCAACTGCTCTTGCCTGTGACCGCAAGAAACTGCAGAGAGTTGTGGACACAGCTCAGCACATCAGAGAAACCAGCCTGCCCTCCATGGACTCTGTCTATACTTCTTGCTGCCCCACTGAAGCAGCCAGCATAAACAAAGACCCCACCCACCCTGGGCATTCCCTCTTCTCCCCTCTCCAATTAGGCAGAAGATACAAAAGCCTGAAAGCATGTACAACCAGGCTCAATGACAGCTTCTACCTCACCGTTATAAAACTATTGAAAGGTTCCCTAGTACAATAAGATGGATTCTTGACCTCACAATCTACCTCACTATAACCTTGCATCTTATTGTCTACCTGCACTGCACTTTCTCTGTAGCTGTTACACTTTATTCTGTGTTCCATTATTGTTTTACCTTGTATTTCCTCAATGCACTGTGTAATGAATTGTTCTGTATAAACGGTATGCAAGGTAGGCTTTTCACTCTACCTCAGTACATGTGCAATAATAAACCAATTCTAATTCAGTAGTGAAATTGGGAAACAATCGCACACACCTAGAGGGCAAACATGTGAAATTCTGATGCACAAACAGCAGTTGTAGCTAATTCTTAACTTCAAATATGATTACATCAGAACTATCAATCTCAAAGGGTTGACTTGGGGCAAACTTACCCGTGTGGGATTGGATCATAGATCAGCCATGATCTCATTGAGTGGCAGGACAGGCAGTAAGGGAAGAAAGAAAGGCGGAAGTGGAAGTTGGAAATTTAATTAGCAAAATAAATAGGCAACAGAAACAAAAGCAGCCAGAAAATATGGTCAGAAGAATTTTAAAAGACCAAAGAGGAAGGCACAAAATTGAAATTCATGCTGCATCTGCAACAAGGTGGATGAATTAACAGCACAAATTGTAAATGGGTATGATCCGATTATCATAACAGAAATGTGACGGCAGAATGACCAAAGCTGGGAACAAAATCTCCCAGGGTATTTAATATTTAGAAAGGACAGACAAACAGAAGGAGGTGCAGTAACACTGTTAATAAGGAATGACATCAATTCAGTGGTAAGGAAAAATCTTGGCCTCAAACTAATTGGTTTGGGTTGAGCAAAGCAGCAGGAGGGGGCAGAGAACATTAATGAGTGGTGCTTATAAGTTCCCAATCCTTAGAATTGATGTAGGGTACAATATAAATTGAGGAATTAAAGGCTTGACTAACCAGTAATAATGTGAGATATTATTCTACAAATGCAAAAAGCAAACTGCTGGATGAACTCAGTGAGTCAGGCAGCATCTGTAGAGTTCTTTCTTCTAGCAGCTTGTTTTTTTGTTCCAGATTCCAGCATCTGCAGTCTCCTGTGTCTCCATTTTATTACTCTACAAGTGAGCTGGACAAATCAAATGAATACTAACAATGTAGAGGATGATTTCCTGGAATACTGTATATACCAGATGAATTTCAAGATCAGTACATTGAAAAAGTGAGTACAGAAACAGGCTAGTTTAGATTTAGTACACTGTGACAAGAAAGTGTTCAATAAAAATTATTATAAAAAGGACCCTCTAGGAAAGGTTAATCAAAATGATTCAATTTTACATCAAGTTCAAAAATGATGTAGTTCAATTTGAAATCACAGTTTTCAATCCATACAAAGGAAACTATTAAAATATATGGTAGATTGGGAACCAAATGAAGAAGGGTGTGGTGTAGTAGATGAACAATGACTGGCATCTCAATTAGTAATAATAATATGTAACAAATATACATTTAAAAAGGCACAAATACAGAGGTGTAATCATGAATTACAGAAGAAAATCAAGATAAATGGTTTACAAAGTTACCAGAAAAACCTGCACCTGAGAGTTGGGAGTGTTTTATAATTCAGCAAAGGATGACAACAATTGATAAAGAATGGAATATGGGAGTAAACAAGTGAGAAACAATAACAAACTGAACTTGTATGGGTATAAAAACCAGAAAAAAATTAGCAAAAGCAAATGTGGGTCCTTTACATTTGAAGACAAGAGAATGCACTGTATACTGGTGAATAAGGAAATGCAGAAGAGTTACACAAAAAAACCTTCCAGAAATACTGAATAATCAAGGGTCCAATGCAAAAGAAGAAGGAAAGAAATTAATATCCATTAATAAATATAACTGGAAAAGTTAGAACTACAAACACGATGCTGGCGGAACTCAGGTCAGGCAGCATCTGTGGAAGGCAATGGACAGTTGACATCTTGGGTCAAGACCCTTAAGCTGGACTGATAAATAGGCAACTGATGGGTGAGTTTTTCCACACAGAGGGTGGTAGAGCTGCTGGAGGAAGTGGTAGAGGCAGGTACAATTACAACGTTTAAAAGATGTTTGGACAGGTGTATGGATGGGAAAGGTTTAGAGAGATATGGGCCAAACACAGTCAAATGAGACTAGCTTAAATAGGCACCTTGATTGTCATGGACAAGTTGGTCTGAAGGCACTGTTCCATGCCGTATAACTACAACTTCTCAAAATGGAACATGTTGGAAATCTGTAACTCCTATGTTACTGAACAATCAGGCTAATCTCCTGTCATAGAAAGTCACAGTAATTTAACAATTTTTTTTGTGAAATTCATGATTCCTGCCCAAGTCGGCACCCAATTTCTTTTTGGGATGAGGTTTGAATTACAAATTGTTGTGCAGCCCACCCCTGCAATATGTACAGTCATTTTAAGCTATTAACATTGCAAAAATTCAGGCCGCTGGTGTCATGTTCAGCAACACGCTTGGATTCCAGCAAAATAAAGCCACTTCATCATAAATGGCAAAGGGATAATTAGCTGAATATTTAGAAAAGGTCAAAACCCAAGGGAAAAAAGGATTTAATGCTATAAATATTAATATACACATTAACAATGGGAATGAAATAAAATAGTAAAATATTATGGGACATCAAACTGCATTGGAAAGTCTTTCCCATTTTATGGGATACATCTCACAAGAAAGGGAGGTGATCACAAAATATTCAACTATGAGGTTTCAGAGGCTTTCGATCAAGAGGGGATGAAGTAGCAAGTTTGTTGTTCAGGCAGGGTTCCAGACTGTGATGGCACAAGTGGCAGAAGGTATGGCCCAGGATGGTGCAGCAGAGGGAGGAATGGATTGCATCGCACACAACAGGTGGGTGAACTGAGAGTACATTCAAATGGTGGGGCTAAAGAAGGTGCCAGGGCATGGATGGAGCAAGGCTACACTAGGATTTGAAGGAAGATAACCAGGAGTTCAAAACTAATATTTGGAGAGACAGGAAGCTATTAAAGGTTAGGGAAGATTGAAAAAGTGAATTTCATTTGTGCTATAATTTCCAGAGTTCAGGATGAATTAGCATTTGCACAAGCTTTAAATTGAAAAGTAATGAAAACACTGGGCCTGGACACAAGAGGCATAAGGGAGAGCATTAGCATCAGACAAGTTCAAGCAGAATTTAAAATGCACCTGGATGTCGACACCCAGGATGCATATTGTTGGATTAGTGAGAGTAAGCAGCTGGACAAGGAAATTAAATTAGCACCAGAGACACAAAGTCTGTGGCAGGTTTTAGATTTGCAATTACTCATAAGAATCAAATTCTGGCTAATCAAGAACAATGTCAGACAATTATGTGGAAAGGTACAGATTAATGTTATTACTTAATAATGGTATTCTGGAGGTATAACCTTTGGATAAGGGTAAGGATGACGAGACTGGGAGGATGTTTCTAGTGGTGGAAGTGACTATTCAGGCAAACAATCAAATAAAGCCATATCATGGTCATGACCAAAGCAGAGGTAACAGGACGGAAAACATGGACTGTAAGCAAGTCAAAGAAATATCAAGGAAAACTGCCTGGGGTGGGGTTGGTGGAGTTTATGGCACAATTTCAAGAAGATAAAACAATCAAATGATATAA
Organism: Rhynchobatus australiae; assembly: GCA_034780895.1. Classification (NCBI taxonomy): domain Eukaryota; kingdom Metazoa; phylum Chordata; class Chondrichthyes; order Rhinopristiformes; family Rhynchobatidae; genus Rhynchobatus; species Rhynchobatus australiae. The sequence goes on along the minus strand of JAUZTB010000048.1, from coordinate 25,775,304 downwards.
AATATTGTCAGTGGTCAGTCCTGTGCCAACACCAACATCTTTATTGGGACAGAAATTGCAGAGGATACCTAATAGATGAAGAAGTACAGAAAGCAAAAAGGTAAATTTTGGAAACAAACTATCAGGTTGTTAGCATCAACATGACAGGCAAGCAAGGAAGGGAAGTAATACTTGAATACTTGTGGGTGCACACACAAGAGATAAGATGCTAGAATTTGGAGTAACGAACAATCTGCTGGAAGAACTCAGCGGGTTGAGCAGTATCTGTGGAAAGACCTCAATAATTCAGCCACTATACCACAAACACAACTCGAAGTAGTATTTGGTGGGAGGTAGTTATCAAATGTGAAGCAGTAGAATGCAGGCAGCTAATTAGATGAAAGTGGGGATGTAGGATGTAGGAGGCAAGTGTTGCAATGACAGCCATTTGCTTACAACCCCAGAGCAAAAGGACACACGGGTGGATAGCAAAACTGGATGTAAGAGCAAGCCAAGGTTTAAAGAATGCAAAACAAAACAAAGAAAAAATAGCAGGGGAAGTGCAGGTAGAGATCAGTGAGAATGAAAAATGAACTGCTGCAGTGTTGAGATTTTGGTGACAAAAATGGTACTGGCAGTGCTGGGTAAGATGGTGAGGAAGGCAAGGAGCTAAAAGGAAGGGTGATATTGCGGAAATGACGGTGCCAAAAATATACATGTGCCTGATCAATAAACAGACAGTACTTGAAATTAACCACCACACCTCTACAGTCTGGGACAGCATGCATAAATAGTGATTTTCACAGCTTCAGATCAGCTCAAAGCTCTTTACCACCAATGAAACACATCTGAAGTGTAATCATATTGTGAAATTGGAAAGAATGCAGCCAATATGTGCATAGCAAATCTCAATGAGAAATGTAGGAATAATAAGATAGTTCGATCTTTGATTTTGGTGGAGGGTTAAGTATTGGGTAGGACACCAAGAATTATTCTGCTCTTCAAAATAATACCATGACATCTTTTACATCCACCTTAGGAAGTGGTATGATTGGTGGGGTGCAATCTTGATTTAATTTTTCATCCAAAGCATAACACTGACTTAGCACTTCCTCATTTCTGCAATGAAGCATAGGTCTAGAATTCTGTGCTGTAAATTCTGAAATGAGACTTGAACCCACAACCTTGTGACTGAGCCAAGGGTGCTACTAACTGAGCCACAGTTGGCACTTAATGAATTACCATAATTACAATTACGGTAATTCCATTATTGCAAAGAGACTATGAACTTCAATTAAAGAGATGTCACATAACATGTTATGCAATGGAAGATCTTCAGAGTATGACATAATCTCTCATATGTAATTCTATTCTGCAATTAACTGTTGAAGCAGATGTTTTCTATTATTTCTACTTCAATATTGGAATTATTTTTAGTTCCTTTGTTACTGAACAAATTCTACACAATGGATCTAGTTAGTAAACCTCTTGCTTATTACAAACCTACACTGAAATAATAGTATATGGGTTAAAGAAGTCTCAGAACAAACAAATTATTGTAGTATCTACCCTGGAAGCAGAAAAAGAATTTAAAACTTTAACTGATTATGAAATTATTTGATAAATGCAGATATAGACATCTACTTTCTGAAGAAGACCCTTGCATAACAATTCCATTTTGTATAGCACACACATTTCGGATCTCTCAAACATTCAAGCTTTGCCAAGGAAGCACGTTGTCTCTGAGTGACATTGTGAGTGACAGTGGCACAGTGGTGCATTTAGTAGAGCTGCTGCCTCATGGTTCTGGCAACTTGAGTTCAATCCTGACCCCTTGTGCTCCATGTGTGGAGTTTGCATGTTCTCCTTGTGATCACATGTTTCCTTCATGTCCTCCAGTTTCCTCCCACATCCTAAATATGTGCGTTGGTAGGTTAATTGGTCACTGTACTCTGTCACTGTACATTGTCCCCAGTGTGTATGTGAATGGTTGAATATAGGTGAGAGTTGATGGGAATATGGGGAGAATAAAATGGGATTGATGTATGATTAGGTTTAATGTGCACATGATGGTCAATATAAACTTGGTGGGCCGAAAGGCCTGTCTCTGTTGTATAATTCTATGACTTTATGTCTATCATGCCATTAATTGTTGGTAATTCAGAAGCACATTTCAAGCCTTCATTACAGCATGTTACTGAGGCTGTATTACTTCAAGAAAAAGATTTTAAAAGACTATTTAAATAGTTTCATCACAAGCACATAAGATCCCAATGCACTATGCAGTAAATGAAATCCTTTGAGTGTAGTCAGTATTGTAATGCAGGTAGCACAGCACAACAATGACCCTTTATTAAATAATATAAAGAGAAATTCTGGAAAAAGGCATTAAATATTTGCACATGCTGTCCTACAGCAGAAATTGTGACAGTTTAAAATAATTATAATGCAGATCTTACAGCTGTGGAAGAAATTATTTCCTCATCCTGACAAAAGTACAAGTAGCTTTTGCTGCAGGCCTCTGACCTAATTTGAGAAGAAACATGAAATTATTGTCTTACAGTGCAAGTCATTACTAAAAGGTCAATTCATTCTGCAAGAGAATGTATCTCAAATTTATTCCTCTACGCAATATATGAAATCAGAATATTTTTAATTAGCTGCCAGAAGTATCTGAAAGGCTTCTATTCCGATCCTCAGCTGAATGAATAATGAAACAGAAAATAAATATCACTTGCATTGTAAAGCAATAGGTTTTGTTATTTTGTGCTTCATGAAGATATATGGGTTGCTGGAGATGAAAGAATTATTCCCTGTCACCTGACATTTAGAGAAACAGCTTGGTACTTTGGATGGAACTGTAGACACAGCAGGCATCTCTGTTATTAATTATTCACCCCAGCTATTATTTTTAGGTTCCTTCTTTCTTGCAATGTTGAAGTTCCAATGTTTCGCTTCTTTCAATTTTAACTAATATTTACTGAACTTGGTACTGTTGTACTAATCAGTAACCAAAAGGGCAAGTAAACAAGGAAATAACTCGCTGTGCAACGGATGTGTTCTGTGTTAAGGGAAAAAGGATGAAAAGCCAGTTTTTCAACCTTTTCTGTGCTACCCTTGGAGAAACTCATCCCACACTGAGGGCACACAGGTTTGAATCGCAATCTGGAGTTGCACACAAATCTGCCAGACACACATGATGAGCAGTGCAATGAGTGGAGTTAATCACATTTTTCACTTTTGTTTAAAGGGGAGAGGGTACTGTATTGCCATTTTATGCTTGCGCTGGGGTTAATAGCGTAAAAGGTGCTTTTTGAAAAAAAACTATGTCTGTCCAGCTGAAGGTGAAAATTCACATCTTGCACACAGAGATGGAATTAGGTGCGTAACCCCTGCTGAGTCTTGGTATAAAAGCACACAGGGAAATAAATTCCTTAAAGATCATCTGCCATCTATTTATGTTCCCATTTTCATGTCTATTCTTCTCAGGAGTATAAGCTACGTCATTTGACCATCATAACTAGTTAAAATGCACTGTGATGTGACAGACATTGGGCATTGAGCCAAGACCATTACCTGGTTGATGCAGATTTTTATTTGTTCATTTTCATTGCTTGAGAACTATTGTAGTGTCCTCCATATAGCAGAAACTGTAGAGTATTTCATGATCTGAAATATTATCAGTCTTCTGATTGTGAGAGAATTTAATCCCTTGTTCTTTGGTACACAATGGGCAGATTATATATTGTAGTATGTAGCTTATTTAATGGAGAAAACATCCCAAGGCATGTTTAGTGAAGGTCAGGCAGGAATTCAGCTGTGGGGAGTGGACTGAGTTGGCAGATTATTTGGTGGAGTGGGGTTGGGGTGGTGGGGCTGTAGCTTCATCAGCCAATCAGAGGTTGTGTGTGTTTTGAACAAGGGCAGTGGGAGTCTTGAATGAATGGAGTGAGCTGATGAATGCCTAATTGAGAGCTAGGTAATTGTGGGCCAGCCTGTTGCCTGAAGTCACTGACATGATGCTTGCTCAGGTGTGTGTTATAGACAGCTGGCTAAATTGACCCTCCATACAGGAGAACCCTCTATGAAGTAGAATAGCCCGTGGGTAGCAAGTGAGCCTCAGGCAGTCAAAGGCCTTTGACTGTAATTTTCAAACAGGAAAGTGCTATCAAAGGGTCCTTTAAAAGCTTAACTAATTAAGATAAAAATTATTTTAAAAAATTCTAAGAAGAAAAAATAAATAAAATTAAAAACATTTAAATAAATGAGAAGCACTTTAAAATTAAATTAAAAGCATTAACTTATCATAAATAAACCACTTACTTCCATTTACCTTATTGTTCATTGCTGGTGACTATTCGCATGACTGGGGTCATTCCACCAATTGCCACTGAGGCTAGTAGAAGGCTGAAGAGCTGGCTGCAAGGTACACCCGCCCCTCTGTCCAGTGCATTTGTGCTCTGTTACTGAACACAATGGTGAGACCAGTAGCGGAGTGGAAGTCAGATACACTGGAACACCTCCAGCAGCTTGTCTCAACTTCTGCTGGTTGAAGGTAGGTATGATCCAGCCAAACGTTACCCTCAGGGGCAGGTTCCCACCAATAAACTGCACAGTGATTGCCTCCTTCTGCATGAATGTATCTGAGTTGAACATTGTCAATATTTGTGTGGATGAAAATCCAAGAAGTGGTAAGAAATTTGCATCTGGTGTGTCTGGATGCTAATCTAGATGTTTGAGTTCCTCTGTATGCAAGCACATCAGACTCTGTAAGAAAAGTTTGAAAGAAAAGTCATATATTTAATCGAATACGCACAAGTCCTCACATAATAATACAAAACTTTAACTGCGAGGATTCTTGGTATATATTTACACAGTGCATGTTCTTGCATGCTGGTTTACTGAATTCATCTACACAAGTCGCTTGCTGATGAATGAGGCGGATGGATACCTGTGATGGAATTTAGCACCCTGCTGACCCAAGAGGGCAGAGTGACTTCAGCTAGCTCGACTATAGGCTTAATTTTCGATTGCTGACTATGCCCTCCTTTTAGTAAAACTATCCATCCCTTACAAGGAACATCCATGATTGGAAGAGTGAAATCAAAATAGTACAGAACATCATTGAAAATATAAAGCCAAAATCGAGTTTACTGTCACATGCACATGTATGCAATAAAAAAACTTACTTGCAGCCATATCACAGGCACATATCATTCAAGACACAATATTCACAAGAAAAGCATAGGTTAAAGATAAGTTGTACAAAATTATATAAGACGGAACACAATTAGAACAAAAACAAAGTCCATTGTAGTGCAAAGTGGTCATTGTGTTGCTATACTGAGGTAGTGATGAGGGTTGTGCAGGTTGGTTCAAGAACTGAATGGTTGAAGGTAAGTAGCTCCTCTTAAACCTAGTGCTGTGGGACTTCAGGCTTCAGTACCTCCTGCCCTATGGTAGCTGTGAGACGATGGCATGGCCAGGATGGTGGGGATCTTTGATGATAGATGTTGCCTCCTTGATGTTGCCACTTTGTCAGCTTGTTAATCAAATTTAATGTAAATCCTCAGTCTTCATTCCAGTATCTTTTCTTGCTGTTCAGCCCAACTATGCTGGTAAATATTCAAAGATGGGTTACTATTGTTCATACTTTGTTGATTGAAAAGTGGATTTTTATCTTAACTGAAGAAAGCAAAAGAACTTCCCTCTGGCAAGAGGTATTTTAAAGACTTCTCTGTATGAATCCCCTTCCACTCAGCTGTACCATTTGCTCCATTCAATAAATCATTATAAATGTTCCTTTCTAAAAATGTGTCTGGACTTAGCTTGGGTCACCTCTGAGATTTCATTAATGACCCATCAACATCTTCAAGTAGAGTTAATAAAACAACAGAAATGTACAAGTACCAAAATGACAATGCTTATTTTCCTGGTTTTGGTAGCTGAAAAGGGCATTTATAAGACACACTTTATCGATTATGTAGACTATAATATATCAAAATATCTTGGAAATAAAAGCAAATGTTATCAAAGGAGACTAGATATTACCATTTATCACCTTTTTCTTTTTTTCAATATAATGACTTATGTTACTTTTAATAGAAAAAAAATTCCCTTTTTGTTATTTCCCAACCCCAGATGTTTTTGCTTAGGTGAGAGAGAGACTTTGAAAACTGAGAGATGATTTTCTCAGGTTTATACCCAAGTGCACTTGATTCCTGGGTACAGGGTTTATTAAAAATTTGATAGAGCACCTTCAGCAGTGTGCACTCTAACCTGTTGAACTGTTTGACACTTGAGACACCCTGGAGATCCTGGTTACCTATCCCAGGAAACTCTGAACCTCATTTTTCTGGTTTTTGTTTAACTCTGGGACTCATATTATTTTCCTTTATTCCTCAGGGCAAGCCCTGCATTTTTATTCTGCCCAAGTATTCTAATTTAAACTAAACTTCACTTTCCATTTAGAATGATAGGCAGGTTTTCTATTTGCATTAAAGGTATATAATGCTTCAAATGGAAACATATGCTCAATGTAAGAACATTCTTTTTGAGTCACAGATCAATACAAATGAGAGAAACTTTTTCTCCTGTTGGATTCATGTTTACACAGAAACTTAGAATAACATCCTTTACACAGCATCCAACCCTCCTAAAATAACTCTCCTGTTTATGCCTCCACTTTTCTTCCCTGTAATCGACTTCAGGTGCGCCTGACTATCTGTGAGGAAATAATTCTTGAAGCAGACTAAACTTGTGCCTTAGTGTTTTGTATCTGTTCTCTGTCCAGCAGTTGTAGTTTAATAAAATGTTCAGGATTAACTTATTTTTATTACTTCTGCAGCCTACACAAATCTTTAGTGCCCCTCTGTACTTGCTTTCTTCCAAGTTTGAATTGTTCATATTCTTTTAAATTCCTTGGCTCTGATCTTTTACTGTAGAAAGTGAGCTTTGGGCTCCTTTTGTGTCATCGTAACATTGTTAAAATGTTTCACTTAATGATTAAAACTGATTGTAGTGTCAAAGACTCAGCCTGTCCAGAATCCTGTTCAGCT
>JAUZTB010000048.1:25311541-25326813 GCA_034780895.1 Rhynchobatus australiae | reverse complement strand
ATTGGTGTACAAATACTTAATATGTTCATGTAGCAAGCTTCAATCTCATTTTTACAGATCTATTCATTTCATTTAAATGGATTAGTATTTAATAATTATAATAATGGCCAATCATAAACCAATAGCCCAAATAGTCATTTCTATTTAGGATTTGTTCAGAAGCAAATTTTTCTGTACACACACACACACACACACACACACACACACACACACACATATCTCTTTTGCTGAACAAGAATGCTTATTACTCATGCACAATTAAAGTTGTCTTGTATCCTGGTAAGTGTGAGGTGAGGGGGATGCACTTTGGGAGGACTAATAAGGATAGGACATATGCAATGAATGGTATGGCCCTGGGGAGTATTTAGGAACAGAGAGACCTTGGTGTATAAGTCCAAGGATTCCTGAAGTGGCAATACAGCTCAGTAAGATAGTGAAGAAGGGATATGGGATATATGCCTTCATTAGTCAGGACAAGGAATGTAAGAGCAGTGACATTATGGTACAACATTATGAAACATTCAGTCACAGCTGGTGTACTATGTGCAGTTCTGGTTGCCAAACGATGGGAAGGATGTGATTGCACTGAAGAGGGCGCGCATGAGATTCACCATGATGTTGCTGGGGAAGGAACATTTAATTATGAAAGAAGATTGCATGGGGTGGGTTTCTTTTCCTTGGAATGGAGGAGACTGAGGGGAGACTTCAGTGAGGTATTCATGATTCTGAGGGACATGGAGAGGATAGATAGTAGAAAGCTTTTCCTCATAGCAGAGGTGTCCGAAACCAGAGAGCATGGATTTAGGGTAAGAAATAAAAGGTTAGAGGAGATCTAAGGAATTTTTTTTTTTACCTATAGGGTAGTTGGAATCTGGAACCCACTGTCTGAAGAGCTGTGGGAGGCAGGTTCTCTCATAACATTTAAAAAGTATCTAAAGGATCATTTGAATCACCAAGGGATAGAAGGCTTTGGATTGGTAAATGAGTATAGATGGGTGTGCCATTGTAGAAAGCCTTTCCTAATTTTACATCCCATCTCCTTTTGGTATCCTTAAGTATCACTTATGACTGGGATAGTTTTAATGTTTTCTACCATGAAGATCAATCCAAAGAAGTTAGTTAAAATCTCTTTCATTTCTCTATTTCCCATTATTAATTCTCTGGTCTCATCCTCTGAGGAACTAAAGTTTATTTTAGCTACTTTCTTTCTTTATATATAGCTGTATAAACTCTTACTATCTGCTTTTATATTATTTGCTAGTTTACTCTGATACTCGTGATGTCAAATTGAAAGTTAATAATACTGAAGATGATTCACTAACAGCATCATACAAAAATGACATCACCATTGCTTGGTTACACATACATCCAAATTTGATTGGCTGGGAGGGAGGAGGAGGATGTAAATACTCCTTAAAGAAGAGCTTTGTTAGTATTTGATTTTCTTATTAATTAATATGGGGCACATATCTGAGATTACAGTATAAGACACATTATTACAGAACTTATGTTTCAAAATACCACTTTAAAAGGTTCTCAATTATGTAATTATAAACTCAGAAACAATGGCACATAGGTAAGAAATATGGAAAAATGATTTAGTTGCATCATAAATGCATGCAAGTATCAAGCTTATAACATTATAATTCAGACCTTCATTTTGAAGTGGACAGTATTGACATTACCTAATTTTCCAAAGCAATTGTTTAGCAGCCTCTTCCTGTGCCAAAATTGCATGAAGGATAACAATTACATTCACAAAAGGACCGCTGTATCAAAACACCAAGCGATTTACTAATTTAGGAAGTGTTCAGGCCAATACTATTACATCCCACAAAGGAAAGCATTCACAAGGAATCACCAAAAAGGCACATCCTTTAATCTTCAATTCAATAATTTTAACAAGGGGAAAGTTACAGGCCATATGTCTGCAAATTTTAATGATACATCTCTTTGAATGCTTCTCTGTGAAACAGAGACTCAACTCCATTATTCCCATCACAGAATTTCTGTTTTGTTAGATGCAGAGATTTTCAGCAGCACCAGAGAAAATAAGATTGGAGTGAAGAAAGATTAGAACAACAAATATACAGGAGAGGAAACAGAAAAGGCAGAGAAGGACAATGAGTAGGGTAGAATAAGGTAGACGTTTTGTGTGCTAACTTCCACTTCTCTTATTTCTCATTAAAATTTGCAGAAATGTTGACATGCAGATAAGGTGCAGAAAATATTGAATGCATGAGTAATTGGTTCACTCTGTGTTTTGAAGTCTGACTGAAAATTCCATGGGAGGTAGGATTAGAGTTATAATGTTTCCAACATGCGTTGCTTTGCATGTTCCACTTTAGTGGATGAGTGGTGGAGAGTGCATTTCTCTAGTCTGCCTGTGTTACACTAGACTTTCAGCACCCGTTAGCCCTGAAGAGCAATCTAGATTTGCTTGTAATGGTACAGATACTGCTGTCAGGGTAACATGAATCTTTCCTAGAAGAAAGCCATCAGGTCAGTAACAAAGTTCATGTGTTGGATTAAGCCATGCTGATAACACAAAATAACTGCAAAAAATTCAATGTGAGCATGAAGAAGAATGAGAAGATCATGACTGACTATTTGCCTACTTTTTACTCCTTACACCTGTGACTTTTAGGAAAGCAAAAAAGCTTTTATACCTCTCTCTGTTTCTGTCAAGCCTTTCACCACTTCCTCACCTGTGCCCCAAGTTTTACAGCTCCACTTCCATCGCACTTCAACGTACTGTTGTCAAGTGGCCTCATTTTCATTTGTCTTAGGCGTCTATTCTATCACCCATTCCAATGATTGAATCATATTCCAACTGATGCATATGGCTGATCCACCTCCAGCACCTTCTGGTAATGATGGTGATCACATCTTCTTTGCTTCATTGTATAAATGGGTTTGAGATTGCTCTGGGACAAAAGATAGAGGATTTTTCAGAGACAGGTTGTATGAAATGATATCAGTTTGGATGTGTCGTACTAGTCCTGTCATCCTCAGCTTTCTATTGAAAGTACATACTCTAATAAACCTTGATTGCAGCTTCAGTGTTGTACTTAAATGATTCCCAAACTATATATTGCTTGACTTCACTGCAAGTTGTATTAGATGTCTCTGAAATATTCACTCCAGGCAATGATAATCCATATGGATCAATTCTCTAGAGAGATATCTTTATCTTTATTAGTCACATGTACATCGAAACACACAGTGAAATGCATCTTTTTTTGTGTAGAGTGTTCTGGGGGTGGCCTGCAATTGTCACCACACTTCCAGCACCAACATAGCATGCCCACAACTTCCTAACCCATACGTCTTTGGAATGTAGGAGAAACCAAAGCACCCAGAGGAAACCCACGCAGACACGGGGAGAACGTACAAACTCCTTACAGATAGTGGCCGGAATTGAACCCAGGTCACTGGTGCTGCAATAATGTTACACTAACCGCTACACTATCATGCCTGCCCTTAAAAATAAATGAGAGCTGCTCCTTCAAGAAGACTCTTCTCTTCTGGTCTGACATTATGTTCTGTAATTATTGCTCCAACAACTTTGTCTTTCTAATGCCTAATATATTATAGTACATAGTCCTGATCTTCAGCTTCTTCCCAGTGTTATCTGTGTGTATCATACTGTTCACATAAAACTTAACATGGGGCTGATAGCTCGATCTCAACTGCTACAATAAAAAGAATTATACATTGTGTCCAGTAGTGTATTAGATACCATGCAGCCTGTCATAATAATCTCTCATATATAAAAACACAGAAAGAGTTGCTGATACTCAGCAGGTCAGGCAGCTTCTGTGGAGAGAGAAACAGAGTTAATATTTCAGATCAATGATCCTTTTTTTAGAACTTTCTGTTTTATTTCAAATTTCCAACATCAGCATTTCTTTCATTTTAAATTATTGTAATAATCTCTATTGTTGCTGTTCCTTAAGATTCAATTTTCATCTCATTCCATGCTTTCATTCCATCTTGCATCTTGACTCCTGCTCAGACTCCCTTGAGACACTGAACCTATGCTCTTCAAAATCAAAACAACTGCATATGCTGGAAATCTGAAATAAAAACAGAAAATTCTGGAAACACTCAACAGGACAGTTGACATCTGTGGAAAAAGGAACTGATTTAATGTTTTAGATTGAATCCCTTTGTCAGAACCTTTCCTTTTTCCTCCTTTCTCCTTTCAAATCACAGGATTCTCCTCGACCCTTTTTTAACCATTTGCAAGTCTCACCTTGACATTTATCAATTTGCCTTGTTGACCTCTGGCTGCACTGTACCGGGCTTGCATTAGTAAGTCCAAAACTTATGGTATCCTTCACAGGATCTTGGGAACTTTTGAACTGTCTTTACATTGCTGTGCAGTTCTCTCTACAGTCATCAAGGATTCATGCTATTCAGCAACTCTATAAACAAGAGTCTTACGAAGCTAGTGCAATGTCATCTTCATCTTGCCAAATACAATTTATATTAATTTGCTGCACATCATACTAAACCTTTAGCTGCTCACTTAGTTTTCGGACTCTTGTGAACTGTTGTTGTCCTGAAACTTTTGAAGTTGATCTCCCATGATATTATGGACCCTTCCTTTCAACCATCAAGGCTTGTGAATAGTCCCATTATTCTGAAAATGCTAAATTATTGTCAAAATGATGCCTTTGAATCAGCCTGCTCATAATGGATTGTATTTTTACTGTTCCTGGAGTCAGAACATCTTTCCCTCTGGGACATCTCACTTTGGTCTGTTTCTCTGGCAACTTGTTACTTTACTGCGCAGACCCATCCCTCAACCTCATTGCAGCCTTTTTGGGCACTTTTGTAATTGACACCATTTGCCCTGGTTTATCACTGCCATCATGATGCACTACATGTTTCACTAGTTGATCCATGGTGAAACAGGTGTACACCTAAACTGGCAGCACTGCAAATCCATGATTCCCTTTTTTGGCTTTGAAGGCAGTTTCTTTGATAATATTTCCCATTGCCATTGGAAATGTATTTTTAGAAATATCACCTTCCCATTTACCATGATGAAAGATCTCATGCTTATCTGCTTACATTTCCTTTCAGCCCAAGCTTCAAATTCCTCATTAAATGGACTGTTGTCAAATTTCATATACATTGGTGGCAATGCATTACTCCCTGCAGTGCATTGCTACCTGTTGCCTTAATCACCACAAATACTCTCTTGGAGAGAGCTGCCTGCCTTGTGACGTTTGTAGCAATGGACTATCTTGAAGTGGAACTCTGAGGTTGAGTGGTTCTCAGAATATCCATGGTAAGTCCTCCTTCCATTTACACCCATGGAACATAGAGCCTTCCTGACTATTGTACTCATGTGACTGGTTTCTGCCGAACCCACTTGTATCATTTGTGTGACTTAGCTCAGTGGAAGCTTATTGCTCACTAGCACTTTGGAGTCATGTCCTGAGTGAAACTGTCTCAGGTTGCTAAGTTACCATTTCCATACTGATGGCTATTCTAGCTGATCCCTCAAACATTATGTCCAGCATATTAAACAGTTTTGCTTGATAGATCTCACGTATTAGTCCATGTACTAAATGGTCATGCAATGTTTGATCTGAAAATGTTTGGAGGTTGAACGTTTGCCTGTGTATTCACTCTAACCACATAGTCCCTCTAGGGAATATCCCTATTTCATTCCCTCTAATCCCTAATTACACATGCCAAACTTGTAGATCTCAAAGTTCTCAAATGGTGTTGGATTAACATGCCCCTTGAAGTTTTAACAATATCTTCATATGAGATCTCATAAACTCTCACTCAAGCTATGTCTGATACAATGATGTATTAAAATTCATACCGTTTGGTACACATTATTCTTAAAGGTGTACTTTCACTTGCAAATTACATCCTTTGCAATCTTCTTGAACTACATAGATTAAACAAGCTGCCAGTTTTTATTCCCAAGAAGTATTTTTTTTTCTACTTTGATATCTTGATCCCCAGTGACTATATTTATTACTGATCCTAACTTATTTACACAAGGTTTTCCTCCCACATACTCTCCTTCACACAATCCGTGTTCCAGGGATTCAAAGTCCTTTGCCAGATTTATTCCATCAGACTTGGTATTAGTGACTTATACTGGTTTCAGGGATGATGAGGTCTTGAAACATGAGTATGATTCATATATTGTGCTTATCCCTAATCCCTATGTGATTGTTCTGCCCCCTTGCCCATTTTAACATTGCTTGCACTCTTAGCCCCTTTTTTTTGGAAGGCCAGTAGATCCCTCCCAAGGTGTGGTGTCCAGAGTTGTTTAACAGACAGGAGAGAATTGGAGCCTTATTAGCTGCCATTAAAAAAAATCAATGTCTGACTGAAACCCGTAACATCATGTAAAAATTCACTAATTGGTGGCTGAAACCTATAGATTCCTTTCACACTTTCACACAAGAAGGCCAATGTGAATCCTTGAGATCAAAATGAATGGGCTGTGCTGGGTGGAAGATTTCTGTTTCAAGACGAGGGTCCTTCTTCTGACTTTCTATTCTAGTGCCTTAAAATGAATGAAATTTGGTTCATAAAGAATCTGCAGCCTTGGTAACAAAATGAGGAGTGAAATCAAATTGACATTAGTATCTTCCAAAAAGAGAACAAAATGCTTGTGAGTAGAATTCTGTATAACGTTCACTTCTTTGCTTTTAATTTCATATCCTCGTTTTCCTTCATCCAATCCCACAAGCAGTGACCAATGCTTGGGTTTGATTCTGTGGCCATCTTTCATTCTCCAATGCCTGACAGTTGTTCTCTGTAGTGAATAATGAGTTACTGTGGTGGGCCAGCCATAAGAGCTTCCCAGCCAAGCAGTGTCTTAAGTGCGTGCACACACACACACATATGCACACACACAGGTGCACATGCACACACATACACACACACAAACACAGACATGCACACTCACATATGCACACACACAAACACACATGTGTGCACATGCACACACACATGCACACTCACATATGCACACACACAAACACACATGCATGCACATGCACACACTTACATGTACATGCACACAGGGGTACACACACACCTCCGTGCATATGATGTTTCTGCTTCATGGAATAGTGATCAGAATTGAGAGTAGTGTACACCACCAGCCCCAGCAATGCTCTTATCCCCTTTTCAGCCTGGGCACTGAGGCCAGCTTGGCACCTTTATTGTCACATTGGCTGAGATCATTGCTTTAGTAAAGTGGTCACTGAACGCATTGGAGGAACTTGACACACAGATTGGGCTACTAATGTAAGACCTGGAGGGAAATGTCTCTGCTCTCAGTCTGATCAAAGATATCAACCTGTCTGAAATAATGGCAGGCAGAGGAAATTGCACATTGCCAATATTCAAAGTAACAGAATTTGATGAGGCAGACCACAGAAGTGTGCCTACAAAGTGAAGCAGGTGACAGGTAGTTTGCCAAATACTTGTGCAGCCTGCCTCCTAAGACGTGACTGAAGGCAGCTAATCATAACTTCTCACAATAGTTTCCTCTCTGTGACAGCAAGTTGTTCTATCAAAGGTCTTTATCGATCCTTTCATCTCAAGTGGAACCTAGAATTACTTTTCAACTCCTCTGAAAAGATTCCACTCCTGTGGGTCTGTGTTGCTTCAAAGACTGCAGGATAATTATGGGAGTTACTGTAAAATTCAGCGTACTAGCTGACTTTCTGAATGCTTTGGGAGCAGCAAATAAAAGCATGTAAACCAGTGCAACTTGTAAACTGGTCGATACAAAAAAATTAGACCATGGAATTCAAGTCTAAATTTCAAATGATTACTATTGTGTTATGTTTATTTACATTCTACAAAAGTTTACCTGAAGACATGAAATTGTAAAGTAATAACATCGGATATTGTTAATGGAATAAACAGGATTTCAAAATTGAATTATTTTTTCTTTTCTTTATTTATCTAATAATTGCAAAAGAAAGATAAACTTGTTTGAAACCAATTCAAGGTATTTTCTGAAAACTGAATTCCCCAGTAGGCTGGAGGACAGGGAGTTGTGACTTATATATCGTATTTTACGGTTGATAGTAAATTAGGTTATTACTGTAGAAGAATTACGCTATAACTACAGAGGTTGTGGCCCCCTGCTTCTCTGGACTATATTGCCACAAATGTGTGATTGCTACCTCTCTCAGACCCTGGATTTTTGAGCCAACAAGTTACAGCATTCCATCATCCTGGGGAAGGTCAAAGTTCCTTTATCCTCAGGGAGGGAGAGCAGTCCAATCCACATGCAATCTGCAGAGACTGACAGCCTCTTGTTTTTTAAACTTTCCAACCCACAGATCTGTTCCTGGCTCCCAGAAGCTTGGCACTGCAGGCAATTCTACTTGAGCATTTATTTGCTTTGCACAGCATTGATGGAGTATGGAAGGAAACCATTCAGCCCATCGAGTACCTGCCAGCTCTATGCAAAGGCAATCCTGCTAATCTCACTTCTTCACCCTCTCCTCATTGTCTCACAAATTCTTTCCTTTCAGATACTCTTTTGAACATCACCATTGAATCGGTCTTCACTACAACGCCTGACAGTCCATTCCAGATCCCATCTACTCACTGCATAAAGAGGCTCTTCTCATGACATTTTTTTACTCTTTCCCACCACCCCAGTTTCAGTGAGCGGTTTGGAGACCTCTTCATCTCCACAACTGTTATACAAAGAAAAAAAAGAAACCCCAAAATCCCAGAAGATAGTACTTATCCCGATTTTTATATAAACCCAGTTTTCACTTCTGACTTGGTTCCTTCTGGTTTTATCCCTTTTCCCCTCAAACCGTTCCTCCTTCCTGAGATGGTGGCCACACCTCACAGTGTTCTGATTCAATGCCTGCCTCCAGGGCCTTCCTCAGCTGTCCTCTCAGCAGTGTCTGGTCCTATAATCATCATCTGTTCAAGGTCTCTCAATTGGTATTGTTGGTTTATGATCAGTACTGCGAGACCCACCCTCTTAATTTCCCCTTTGTAATAGAGAGGACTGATACAAATTGAGCTTTGGTTTTAGGTTAACCAGACCGACTCATCAGGAAACCCCATCACTTTTCCATCTCTGCCCTACGCATCCCATCATTTCTCCTCAGGCTTCCCAATCAAAGTAGCCAGGATCCTGCTCAATCTGTGCCAAGCTCCATCTGCAGTGCCAGATGAGTTCTCCAGAAATGAATCCATTTGCTCCAACTGGAACTTCCACTGACCTTTCATAATCTCTTCCTCAACAACCAGCAATATTCTGAAGCATCCCATCTAATTTATCCTACCGGGGTTCATCCTCACGAGCCCTTCCGTGATACTCACTCTGCTAGTCAAGTGGCTCTCTCTAGACACAACCTATGACCAACAAACAACCTGCTTGAATTCCTCCAGTAAGTTGTATGTTCCAGTCTCTTGTGTCTTCACAACCTTTGAGCACTTAACTCCATCCATCCCTTATAGCTCTTACTCACAGACAAGTAATCTCTGTCCTCTATTTCCACCTCTGGAAGTTAATTTACTTTTTAAAAATACTATTGACAACTCCATGCCACAAAATGAGTTGGAGGAGGGGTGTGGATCATGATTCAAAGGTAACAGTCTATTGTAAATCAAAGTCAATTTATTCAAGGAAAAGCTGGAGGAAACAGAAGCTACAGCAATCTTTCCCAATCAAAGCAGGATAATTTCCCCAGAAAAGGAGTGGATACAGTTACACATAGATTGTCTGCAAAATATCACTGTCAATCACTTACACCAGTGTGATCACCAAGCATGATTGACAGGAGACTGACCCAATCACCTCCATTCTGCCTACATTGCCACTATAAGCAGCCGTTTAAAAAAATGCAATTTAGATGCAGAACATAAAGTAAAAATTTAAATCTGCTCATAATTTCCTTGGAAGTGGAAAAGCCTCAAAGGGGAAAAGAAAGTGTGATATGATTCAACTCTGTGTTGAAGGCAAGATGTTCTCTGAATGTGTCACAGGACTGTCTGGCTCTGAGGATATTATAAAGCTGAGTAGTTTCATGGTGTAGTACAATATGCAATCGACTGGTAAGAGCCAGTGATTTCTAACTATAAGAGTTGGGCTTTACTGCAATGAATAGAAAGCTGTTATTGCTCAGATGCTTTTACATTCAAAAACATGGATTTTGATATGCTCAGTGAAGGTGTACAAGTGTGTAAAAGAGGTTTTTTTGATCATGTGTTGTACTTGACTATTTTTTTTATGCACAGAACTTAGGATATTGTTTTTAGAAATGATATTTACTGAATTAATGTTAGAGAATTGAAAGGGCGAATATTTAGGTTAGGTTACCACATTAAGAATGCATAATGGATCCCTCAAACACAATGCCACATGGTCACAGTTTGCAGGACCACACACACACACACACACACACACACACACACACACACACACACGGGCGCACACACACACACGCACAGAACTATTCAATTTGCCTGTGCAAACTCACTATAACGTGTCCGCTGCACATCTGTCTTAACTGAAGTGAGAATTCTGACTTGTCAGCTATAAGTTTCTTCAATTGACTGTGTATATTGCTCCCATCCATTCTGCTATTCTCTTTATATTCTCACGGCGCTGGCATGTTGAGTGACTGACCTGTCATTCATAAGTTCAATCCCTTTGTGTGTGAGACTTGCCACTGGGACTTAGATCAGAAAAGGTCAGGATCAACTACTGAATTCTGGGTTTGCTTCTATCAAACCTCCAGGCCAGAGTCAGGCACTCTGACTGTCACATATTTCTATGTATTAAGACATGTTTGTAAAATGGGATTGCAAAATCATTGTTGGACTGTGTTGCTCAAGCTTCACATACTCCACAGCTGGATAAACTAAATATTTGCCCTTTCTTCCTGGTCCTGTTCCAGCTGCTATGAGCGATAAGCCGAAGGAGCTGAATTTACATGCACAGTTGAAATGAAATACTGCTGATGGTGATCCAGGTTAATGGCCTGTACCTCTGGTCTTCATTCACTCCCACACACATTGTGAACATCACTTTGTTCCTCGAAGCTCATATTGCCCAAATTTGCTTATCACTCCTCATTGATTCCAATAAAACAAAGTGAAAAGAAAGAAAAATTGTTACCAATTGCTGATAAATGTAGGCTGACGTGTAACTCCACACAATCACGTAAAGCAGAAATTGTTGTTCATGCAAATCAAACACCCTTGAATGTAGCTTTCCATCTGTGAAGCACTAATCAGGTTTCTGATGCTATGATTTATCTTATATGTCGACTTCTTCTTTTTCCTTTTGCTTTTGCAATAGGATCTTGATAACGTTAGTGCAGTACACACACATATCATCTCTGTATCTACCATGAACGTCAGGCACTGCACATGGTGTAGCTCTCTTCAACAAACTGTGTTTGATCCTGATCTCTGCTGCTGGCTATGTGGAGTGTGAATGTTGCCCCTGTGACTGCCTGGATTTCCTGCAGATGACATGACTTCCTTCCACATTCCAAAGAGGTGTGGGTTGGTAGATTGAATGGCTGCTGTACGTTGTCCCTGGTCTGTAGGTGAGTTGTAGAATCTGGGGGAAGTTGATGGAAGTGTGTAAGAGAGTAGGTTATATGGAAAGAAGTGGGGGAATGGGATTGCTTGGAGGGCTGGCATAGATATGATGGATTGAATGGCTCCCTTATATCGGGTCAATGAGCCTTCATTCGACCTTTCTCTGTTTCCCTCTGCACAGAGCTGCTGAGTAGAGTACAGTCATAAAGAGATGCAGCACAGAAACAGGCCATTCAGCCCACCAAGCCCACGCTGCCCATCAACCACGTATCTACACTAATCTGACATTAATATCATTTTTTATTCACCCCACATTCTCTTCAGCTCCCCCAGATTCTCCCACTCATCCACATACTGATGGCAATGTACAGTGGCCAGTCAACCTACCAGCCCGCACATGATTGGGATGCAGGAGAAAACCAGGGCACTCACAGAAGAAACTCGGAGGCACAGGGAGAGAACATGCAAACTCCACACAGACAGCGCCTGAGGCCAGGATTGAACCTGGGTCTCTGACATCAGGAGGCTGCCTGATATCTCCAGCAATTTCAGCTATTTATAGGAACTTGCTCTGAACAAATTGATGAAGTGTTTGGTGTATTATGACCACACCCAGCCTGTTGATCAGTTCTCAAGCGACAAAGAATAAATTACATTCCACTGAAGAACAAAAACATCCCAAGAGCTAATTCAGAGCATTGCATCACACTAAGTTACATGTCTCCACTACAGATCATTTTATGGCGAGCAGGGACTAATTGACGTTGTAACGTTAACAATGAATTACGATGCCATTCCTTTCAATATTTAATTAATGCCAATTAATATTTTAAGACTTCATTGTGTTAAAAAAATCTCACTTGCCTTACAAGACTTCTTCACTTGATGCTTCAGTATCCCTCTCCAGTATTAAATATTCACCAGTGTACTTCCTTACAATATCATAATTTAGTACGAGCAAGTAATTGTCCCCAGGAGACTCTTCTGAAGCCACGCAACAATGCTCAGGTTGTTTCACTGTCAGTTCTTGTGCTGAAAGAACATTCTTTCTGATTGCTGTAAGCTGATGTCTTAACATCAGGGCTTTGAACCTTCATTGAAATGCAGTATTGGGCTGTCATTCTCCACCGTCCTTGCTCTCTCTTGTTTCCTGCATTGCTGTAGAGTGTGTGGGGCACCAGACCATTCTGGCACTTGAATAATCTCATGTTTCTTTATGACATAGGATGAGGAAGTTTGGTCCATCAATTAGGGGCGGCACGGTAGCGTAGCGGTTAGTGCAACGCTATTACAACACCAGCAATCGGGCTTCGATTCCCGTCGCTGTCTGTGTGGAGTTTCTGTGTTCTCCTGTGTCTGCGTGGGTTTCCTCCGGGTGCTCCGGTTTCCTCCCACATTCTAAAAAGATGTACGGGGAGGTTAATTTGGGGTTTAAAATGGGCGGCGCGGACATGTTAAGCCGGAAAGGCCAGTTACCACGCTGTAAATAAAAAAAAATTCTATGCTGGCACTCGGAATAATCCCATCAATCCATTCCCCCACCCCTTTATTTTCCCAGTCGCCCATTCCCTTTCACATTCTAATTAACTCTCCATGAATTCTTCTACCACTCACCTACACAAGGGACATTATTTTGCTGACTAACTTACCGACCTGGACATTTTGGGGTGTGGGAGGAAACCACAGCACCCCGGGGGAAATCCAGGCGCTCACAGAGAAAATGTGCAAACTCCACCCAGCCAGCGGCAGAGATCAGGGTCGACTGTGGGCTGCTGGAGCTGTTGGGGGGCAGCACTACCTGCTGAGCCAACGTGCCGTCCTTACCAAGTAGGGTGTTTGCTGAATTATGCTGAGAGATCCATGTTAATCTCAGTATTTAAAGATGGAGAGACTTGCTTTGTTCATTATTGCTGTGGTCCACAAGTCAGTTGCTTATTCCGATGTGAAAAGATTTTGTTTGAAGAGATTTTAACTTGGAAGATTAGCAATTTTTGCTTACTACTGGGGGAAAGGAAAAACTGTTCTTACGTTTCTGATACTTTTATTAATCTTTATCCATTTTGAAACAGATTAATAAAACAAATAATGCTGTTTCATCTTGTGATAACTCGCAATGGCATTAGAAGAAAAAGAAAATTCATCAAATTTTGCTCACCGAATAGGTTTTGCATCAATTCCTTCTCTTCAGTGATAATCATTTCTCAGTGAGGAAACCAGAAGTAAGCAGTTGTGGCTTGAAAAAAGGTGATTTAAACAACAGGAGGGAGGTTGCGGGATAGAAAGTGCAATTGTGGCACATTTTCCCTGAGCTTGTCATCTAACCACTGCGGCTTAATCATGAAATAAATATCTGTACCAGGGTTTAAAGTAAATTGAAGCAGCCCAGAACTTGAGTCTCAGTTATTTCTAAAGTATAGTGTTGGATCTGCATTCATTTCTTTATCTCCTAAAATTATTTCTTGTTAGATTTTGCATACAGATTAAATAAAGTCTGTTTCTACATTCTCACTGTCACACAGGGTGGTGAATCTCTGGCATCCTCTACCCCGGAGTGTTTTATAGGCTGGATCATTAGGAGTATATTTTTGAAAGGTTGGGGAATTGAGGGCTGTGGGGAATTGGCACTGCTAGGATTGTATTGGATGGGGGGGCCAGGTTTGAAGGGGCGAATGCCCTACTTATTCTCCCTATGTAGTGCCTCAGCAGTATGAGTGAGACATTTCCATGGTGTTCCTTTCTCTTGCCTCATTGGCTGGTTCTTGGTGTCCTTTTAAGTTAAATGAATCTGAACCAAGGCCAGAGGAACTCAATCTGTTTCAAGCCAGTGCTTTGGGTCAACGATCAGGTCTGTGAGTTAAGGTTGGGTTTTGTCTTGTTTATTTATTTTGGGTACAGGGGATGGGCTGCTATTTGTAGAGTGTGTCCAGGAGGACTCTCTGAATCAATACAACGATAGCCCAAGTAGAGACATGGCTCTACTGGGCCAGATCTTGGGAAATGAGGCTGGGTAAGTAGTGAAAGTGTCAGTGGCAGAGCACCTTAGGGATAATAATTGTAATTCTGCAAGCTTCAAGGTAGTTATGGAAATGAAGAAGAATGACTAGGGAGGGGAGAAGTTGTTGGGGCAAGACCCAGTGACTGGGCAGGACAGCAGAGCAGGTCTTACAGCTGGGCAGGTCTTACAGTTCCTGTCCCGCACAGCGATGAACAGGCACTTACCTTCCCCCACCAAGGCCATCCTCCAGAGTTGCCTGAGGGTTGAGAACCCTGCTGGGACAGGGTCAAACCTAAGTAATGTTTTGAAAGCCAACTCCCTTCCTGTTGGCTGCCTGCCCCTGTTAAACACGGAAGTGTATTGATTAGGGACGGGTTTTGATCAGCTTTGAGATTTATTTTTAATTTTTACATGTCACCCAAAGTAAAACAACTCGTTATTGGGTGAGAAAGTGACACTCATTTCTGTATTGATCTGTTAGGATTGGCGGGGTAGGACTGACAATATATATCAAATCAGCTGTGAAACTCATATTCTGCCTCATATTGTCTGCTATCCCTGACTATAGATCCCTATTATCCCTATTACGACTCAGAATCTACAGAGGGGCAGGGTGAGGGTAAACAGTTTAACTGGTGCTTGCCTGGAAGGCCCCTTGTTGGCAAATAGTACTGACTGCAAATTCTGCTCTGCA